>CM052193.1:15272359-15475230 GCA_028455805.1 Lasioglossum figueresi | reverse complement strand
TGTTTATAGTTTTAACATAATCATTTAGTAAAATATTAGAAAAAATTGATAATAATTTAAATAAAATACAGTAATCCTGGTGTTGTGATCGTATTTTTGTTACTTCAAAGGAGAGTCCGAACATAGAGAAGGTCAGAATGAAATTCAAAGGAGAGTCCGAACATAGAGAAGGACAGAATGAAATTCAAAGGAGCAGCCGAACATAGAGAAGGACAGAATGAGTGTCTCTTTCTTTCCCATACGCTGTCCTTCCTTGCGACCGAAACTTGAATCGTCGATTTAACAACTAAATACAATTGGAATTATATCGTGTTTGGTCTTATATTAATCAGAAAAATGCCAGAAATACGATAGTGAAATTTCATTTAAAAAATAATGAAAATGAAGAAAGTTGAACATTTCGATTGATTCGAGTCAATGTGTTGTAATTTCATGTCATCGCTAATCACAATCTGTGTTTTAAGTACCAAGAAAGCAGAAGTATCGCTACATACAAGCATGCAAAAATAAATTTCTGAATTTGTTATTTTAATACTCCAATGATTCGAAATTACAAGCTTTTCTTTATAATTGTTTATTAAATTTAAGAAACCACTAACGAGATCAGAATCAATAAACTCTCTAACTAAATTTTCATGATTTTCAATTATTCTTCCCCTGCGCTCTACAGGATCTTTTCTTTGTGGTAGCACACGTTTCGACGGTGAATTGGAAAAAATGGAAGGTATTGCATCTTCCATAAGTCTTGGACATCTCACCGTTAGGATATAGAATATCCTGATATCTTTGGATATCAGTTTCTGCAAAATGCAGACTACAAACTGCAGAATATTTTGTCGGTGTCCAATTTTGCAAGGAATAGCAGCCATCCATTTTTTCCGCAATTGTTCATCTTTAGGGAATAAAAATATAGAAATATAATTATTTTCTTTCAGAGTACATACTATCATAATTTCCCTTACAATTGAGGACACAACAACGCTGTGACATTATTAATATATATATTAAACTTTATAAACAATAACAGTGTACGTTTTTACAGAAGAAATTTTTTTCTGTACACTTTTTCCAAAAAAGGGCTCGTACACTACCCCGCAACAATACAGAGAGTATTTCAACATAAAGAGCATTTGGAAAAAGTGTACAGAAAAAAAATTCTTCTGTAAAAATGCACATTATTATTGTTTATAAAGATTCAAGAGACAAATTGCAAAAAAGGGTTCTGTACGATACCTACAATAATTCAGAGAATATTTCAACGCAAAGAGCATAAATAAATATTGGTTCATGGAAAAAACAAGCTATTTCATATTCTCTGTCTTTGTCTCTCTAACAGAGAGCACACCAGTTTTAGCATGAAACAGAACCTTTACTAGCCTATGGCATAAATCATTCTAACTCTCTGGAACTTTTCTCCAAGTTGCATATTAAATCTAGAAGTAGAGACACAGAGAGAGATTGTTTTTTAAACTATTAGTTTCTCTTTCCTAAAAATGATGCGAGATCTGATCCTCTCTGGCATGGGAGGAGGGAATCCGCTCTACCGCCGGTCTAGGAGCTGATCCAGGCTAAGCGTCCGCTCTACCGCCGATCTAGGAGCTGATCCAGGCTAGGGGGGCAGCACTATATCGGGCACGGTGAAAACCTGGGCGTGAGCACTCTTATTTCCTCTCTGATAGCACGCACCTGCACGCACCCATAGTAGATGCCATACTTTTCGCCAGGCAGGGAATAATCCATCCAGCTGAGAAATGCTACTAATTATGAGTTTCCGTTAAGAGTGCGCCGGAGCGAACATACGCCACCATCGGCGTAAAGATGAACTAAGAAACAAAGATAGAGAGGCAGATATGTTTCTCGCAGGTGCAGTAGTAGTCTCGCAAATGCAAGTGTAGTAGGCTCATCGAAAAAAACAAGCCGTTTTGTATTCTTTGTCTTAGCCTCTCCTGCGAGAAACATATCTGCCTCTCTATCTTTGTTTCTTAGTTCACCTTTACGCCGATGGTGGCGTATGTTCGCTCCGGCGATAGGTCTATCCTTATATCTCGTCTGTGGTGTGATCTCTGTTTCGTGGTAAAACTGGGCTCTACCGTCGGTGTGGGATTTGTTCCGTGCTAAGCGTGAGCGTGCCAAAAAGTGGTGGCAAGTTAGACCCGAACTTAGCGAGCACTCTCGTATCCTTTCTGTTCACGGCTACGAACGTGAAAGAGGAACGCGAGGAGTTTCGCCTCTGGCGTTCCTGGTCCGTGGCCGTGTCCGTGCATGGACCGGTTGGATTATCTCGATCAACCCTGTTCCCCATGACTATGGATGACAGGGTTGAGCGGCGTGAAGCGTGAAGTGAAATGGTATGGATGAGTATGCGCGCGACCGCGACCGTTAGAAAATTGCGCCATTTGTTTAGTTCTAACCAAGATTATTTTCCAAAGTGTTGAAGTGTTACGCGGACCATTTATGACGTCGTGAAAGGTGGCACGCGTGGACACCGATGGTGTTGTGAATATTACGTTCTGCGTGAACGCTTGGCGAAAATTCTGATCACGCTTCCCGTGAGTGCGTAGCGGGGAGGTTCGTCCACGAGGGAACTTTTTTACCGGGTCCTTTTCAGAGGAAGAACTTTTTTTTTCTTTTGTAAACAAAATGTCGGTAGACACACTAAGCGATGCGGAGCTACGCAGCAAGCTGATGGAATACGGGTACCCGGTGGGCCCAGTGACAAACACCACCAGAAAAATTCTTGCGAAAAAATTAAAAAGTCTAATCGAAGCACGGGGCTCAGGTTCGCGGTATTCGTTAGCTGCCAGGTAATTTTAGCACGTATCCTTCCAATTTTTAATTGGACCCCGTAGACATAGTATCGTAATTATCCAAACAACAGATTCGATTTTACGATCTGTATTCTTATTCGCAGCGATGTTTATCTGTAATACCGTTATATTTCAAAATTGATTTGTTGTGTTTATGTTATATGCTCTCTTACATAATGCTGGGAATTTCTCTTACAATTCTTTTATTTTCTAATCAAATTTTCTCATGTATTAGATACAGTAGCGAGGATACGGACGATGACTCGAGTTCAACATCCACGAAAAAGAAAAAGGCAACAGCCAATGCTCGACGACAAACTCTGGCAAATCCGATGCCTCCGCCGCTGTCGGTTCTACCGTCTTCGGATACAAGCATATCGAAAAGTTCAGTTAAAGAGAAGATAGTGCACCCTGAGTTTAAGGATCCTGTAGCACCCGATTACGATAGTTCATCGTCATTCACCACTCGCACAGTAACGAAAACCACGCAGAAAAAATATGTCAAGACTAACAAGACATCGAGCGTTACCGATGGCTTAGAGACAGGCTCGGACTCGGATGTTGTGGAGGAAGTAAATAGAAGATATTCTCCATCTAAATATGTATCCAGTGTTGGTAAATCCCATGACTCTAGATCGTACGAACACAACACGTCCGAACACGAGCCAGTTACAAAATTATACGATTCGAAATCCAGATCTATACATACCATGAAAGACAATAAATACAGCGAACCGCTTTTCGATTCGAATATCTCTCCAATACATTCTCAAAAGGAAGATATTTGTACAAAAGATAGCTCGAATCAAAGAGATCTTTTGGCAAATTATGAAACACCATTTTTATCCGAATTTACTAGAAGACTAAGTTCGCGTACGTCTGTGGGCAATCTGGCGTCTACCTCTTTGTCCAGTTTAAAGAGTAAGTTTGGTATCGACTCATCCGAATAAAGAATAAAAATTGTTCTCAACGTTCTCAATGTAATCGTTCGCTATGTTTTTTACCACCGTCTAGGTCCAACTTTACGCCATACGTCTAATTTATCAGAGCCGAAAGAGAAGGATTCGAATGGTCACTTCTCTTCTACAAGATCGCTGTACTCGACAACGAATCCCAGGTATTATAAAAAACTGTTGCAATATTAGACTATCGTATATAGTAATCTAAATATGAAAATTGTTTGGTTCAAGACATGCGACAACGTTAGATAGACCTCGAGAAACAATGGGTAGAACGTTTAAGCCATCGGCCACAGGCAGAGAAGACATGCGCAACAATCAGAACATGGTGTCTGTAATCCTGGTTGTGGTACTGGCCTTATTTTTCGGAATACTTGCAGTTATATACATGGGACTCGGTGGGAAATCAGAAACGTTTCCTTCGCTTTCAACGGGTAGGTATTCAGAATCGTAGTATTGTTTAAATAAGATTTATAGAAACGTACTCTTGTCAAACTATAATGAAACAAAAAACTTACATATTCTTAACTATCAGTTTGTGGGAATTTTATCTGAATTAAGTTGGTAAATATATTAACGATAAGTATGTTGCAATATATATGTTATGCATCATGAGTTAGAATTATATATAACTCTATTATATTGAAATCAAATAATTATTAGCACTAGAAGGTAATACATATACAATACGTATTCTATAATAATCAGATTTTTTAAAGAGAACATTTATAAATATAAACTAGCTAAGATATATTTCTGGAGAATGAAATTTTTGTACTTTAGATTTCATTAACATATTGCATGGTGTATGTTAGCCCCATTGCATGCTATTGTATTAAACATATTCGATATTGAACAAAGGGACAACATCTAAAATTGTTTTTTGTAGCGTCAAGGTTTTATCGTACAGTATTTTATACGTACTCTCTCTCTCTTATATGAACTTTTTAAAATTGAGATGTGTAATCAGTTTTGCAAGATTCTATTTGAAATATGTATTGTTTTTTTTAACGTGTTTAATAAAATAATAAGTATTAACGATGTATTAATTTTGATATTTTATTTCCTTTCCCATTATACAATAACGATCTTATCCTGTTTTCTATTGTTTGGTTCAAACTGTCAAATAATTTTAATTTTTTTCGTGTACAATTTATATGTACATATTTCAATATATATACATATACATATATATAAATTTGAAATGCATTACATATTCGATTGAAAAATTCTAATTTTGATTATCGATTCCTATTATATACGTATTATATTTCAATTTATAGATAGCAACATACCGTTATGCTTTGATGGAGCTGACTATGAATCGCCTGGAGTTAATTGTGTAATGAAAGAAAACATAGATTCTGTACTACAGCTATTAAAGCGACTTCAACCGATTTTAACAAAAAAGGGAGTGTCCATGATATGCGACAATTCCAGCGAAACTCCTTATCTGACCGATTCCGAAATCATGCAAATGTTTACGAGCAATAAAGTGGTAGGTTGAATTAATTGTAACGGAACGAAAATTGTTCTACGAACAACTTCGCTATATGTGCAATCATGAAATTGTTTTACAGAAAAGTTTGGAGGTGAAAGAGGATTTGCAAAATGCACAGTTGCTCGTCATTAAAAATCCTAAATGGGGTATTTCTTTGATAGACATAAATGATGATAATGGAGTTCCCGGTGAAGTTTTGGATTCCTTGGTATTGTAAAAGCTTTTCCATCGTTGAGATTAATACAATTGATTTTCGATGACGTGTATAAATTAAAGGGAAACGCGTCCTTTTCTTGCAGGATAAATTATTTTCTACCCGCTTAAATGGGAAAGTTGGAATGGTGATCACGAACCCAGAATTACCGATGCAATGTCTCGTTAAAAATAAGCTCTTCACCATATTCTCCTCTCTTCTGATTGTGTCACTTGGTAAATTTTTTACCGACTTATTATGGGATGAATTTTCTTGAGATAACCTGTGCTGACGAGGTTCTACGTAACGCGATAATATTCTTACATCGAAATTATTTCGTTTTGTTACAAAACTACATACTTTCATTCTGTAACTGTGTCGCATTAGTAAATTATTCCTTTCTGATTATAATAATCTATGTTATGCGATTTTCTTTGGCATGCGGTGTATATTATTGCATGATAATGTTTGACTGAGAATACAGTGTGTGTTAATTAGACTGCAGATTTTTCTAGAAAAACATTTCTTTTGTTTGTTAGCCGTGTCAACTATTGTATAGTTCACATTTTTATTTTGTAATATTTCGAAGATTAACACGTGTGAACGTGGAAATGTATTCTATCAACATCTGCAATTTAATTGTTATATCGTAAGCAGTACAGTATCTTATAGAAATAATGTCGCAATATATTCTTAGGCCTCCTAGCAGCTATAGGATTGCAGAAATTATTCGTTTGGTATATAAAGTACAAGAAAAGTACAGAGAGGGAAGTGTTTAAGCTTGTTAGCGAGATTATTAACATGGTTGAAATGCATCATCAAAATGCTGCTGTAGCATCGCCCGGTGGCACGCAAGAAAGTTTTCTTGCTATCAGTCATGTACGCGATAATCTAATACCACCCAAAGACCGTAAAAAGATGGCGAGCCTATGGGAGAGAGCAGTGAAATTTTTGGATGAGAACGAATCCAGGTGAGCTCTTCTCGGTGACTTTGTTCTTTCGGTGCTCAAGTCTGTTCTTTGAAAATGAATAATGGCTTTCAGAATTCGAAGGGAAGTGCAGCAGGTTGCGGGGGAAGAGTTTCACGTGTGGCGTTGGCTGCCTAATAACAGTCTTAACAAATCGAACGCACAGAATTTCGTTCTGAACAAAAAGTCCAAAGTATGGCAAGGCCAAGCGTTCGAAACAATGGAAGGTTCGGTTAACAGCTTGACGTGTTCGCCAACACCCTGTTTGAAGATAAGACATATGTTCGATGCAGATGTGTAAGCGTTTTTAATCGTTTCTTCATCATTTTTTCCGATGATACCGTTGGCATGTATTCGTACGTATGCATGGTTTACGTTCGTTTAGAGAATTCGAGGATGACTGGGAAACAAAGGTACAGGACGCTATTCTAGAGAAATGCGGGGAAGGTGTAAAAATACTTCACATCCGTGTAGACCGTGGAAGTCGAGAAGGGTGTGTTTACATGAAGTGTATGTCGCAAGAAGACGCAGGGAAAGCTTACAGGGCTTTACACGGATGTTGGTTCGATGGTAAGCATCAAATCGTATAAAATAAACCGTTTATACCGAAGAGCATCGCAGAGATAGGTTTAACCCTTTGCGCTCGAAACTATTTGAATCTACACGATTTTTTTCGCTTTATGCGTATGAAACTGATTTATCTGATAATCTGAACAATATTTTGAATTTGATATTACAGTGATTTTGAACGGCGTCTCGGAGCCGTCGTTCGAGTGCTACGGGTTAATACTATTTCATTTTGATAAATTACGCACACAGTGTCTTTGCGCTGGATTATTATTTCATTCGAAGATTGCATTGTTTCAGGTCACTTAGTAACTGTAAAGTACCTGAGATTGGAAAGATACTATGAGAGATTTCCAGACGCGCGTCATTGTACGATACCTTTGAAGCCAAGTAACAATCAACGATTATCTATGCAGGCAGATTACTAGGGGTGCCATTTTTCGATGTAAACTTACAGAATACCTCTTTGCTTGTGCATACACGCGTTAACAAGCAAACATATGAATCTTTCGCCGCTAAATAATTGTTTACGGACCAGAATTCGCGAGATACTTGTATTTTTTGCTCTGGAAGAGAATAGAACTTCATACTTATCGCGCAGAAACACAGAATCCGAGGGACTTGTAATTGTGTGATAATGTTCTGAGAATTCGAAGAGACAGAGACTTTTTATAATCATTTTCATTTGTATTTTCTAACGCGTACATTATTATTACGTTCTATAATATTTTTTATTCTTTTTTGTTTTTGGAAGGAAGAAAAGTCGAAAACAAGACTCAAGAATTACATTATTTATCAATCTACTGTACAGTGAGTGTAAAGATATTGTTTCAAGCTGCATTTTATCAAGTTTCCAAGTGGCAATATACAAGACAAGAAATATGCATATCCGAAATTCAGTAATGTCATATATGTATACTCTCCTCTTGTGCGTTCAAAAGATGTGTTCGATTTTTCACTTAATACTGGTTTTAATGTTATTTAGTTATCATCTTCGTATAAATTATGGACACGTTTCCTTATGCTTTATTAACATATATACTGAATAAATGACGATCTGTTTTCTTTACGTGAATACGTTCGTTTCAATGAATTTTATAAAATCCGCTAAAAAAAAGAGACAAGATTGGATTGTAAAGTGTAAAAAGTACAACAAACTTCGAAAAATTATTATTAAAATTTAGTATATCACACGTGCGTGTTATATTGTAATCTGTAATAACGTAGTTTGTATTTAAATTTAATGACTAGTGTGGCGGGACCTCTCGTCTTCGCCGCTAGAGGACTTTTCTCTAACTAAGACAACATCCTTTCCACGGTTTCTTATTATAGTCCTTAAACAATTCCCATATAGGGTGTCTCTGAAATAATATGATACAATATCAAAGAGATAAGACCACATGAAAATATATTGAAAATATAGAACGACATTTTTCCGTACAAAGTTTCGTTTAGAATCGGTAGAAATATCAAATAATTAACAGACTCTGACCTAGCCCCGTTAAACAGCACGGTGAAATTCGTGTTTAAATATTTCAAATGCAACCGCAAGTACAAAAAATGTTATTCTAGATTTTCTATTTATTTGTCCAAGCTTGAAAAAGCTATAATTCAACCCTTTTTTGTAGCACTAAATTTACCTTGTCTACGACGCTAAAGGTCGACTAGCGGGAAATGCTCCTTTTCTTTTTCATCTCTTTTTCTTCATCTTTCATCTTTCACATCCATTCCAACCGCCAAACTAGAATTAACATTTAGGTCATAAATTTTATTAACGAGGATATTGTTTTCTAAACAGACAACGCAAAAACATGATCTTAAAACATTTTATAGTATTGCCTTATTTTACTCATAATTTTATTTATTGTATTCAGTACACAAGTTTTGTAAAATACATCTTATTTTATATTTTGTAGTATCAATGTTTTTAGTACTTTCTTTTACGCACATTAACGTATTACAGCGTATATTGCTACTTAAAGTACTAAATGAAATAAACTTTTGCATTTTGTGTACTTTTCAGTAACTTTCTAACATCCATATATATATATATATATATATATATATATATACATTGAAATGTCACAGCGGAGCATTTAAAACATATTTTTTGCAAATGAATCAACGAAAAATGTTCATGTAGAAATGAATATATATATGAATTTCTCATACGATATAATGCTACTTTCTTTCAAACGATAGAACGTACATATATATTATATATATTGTATGTACATTATTACACAATTAAGGAGAGACTTAATTTATTCTGTTTTTACAGACTATGTTTAATTAAGTAGTTACATTAACGCTTCGCAAACTGCACAAAGTTTAATATTAGCGAACTGAGTTAATACAAGGTGTTTCAAGACGAATAGTGGATCCAAGCAAGAGATTGATTAGCAGTCGATATATGTACAAATATAAACAAGAACGTAATTTTTAAAAATCGAATTCGAATATTTGTCAGGTACTATGCGTGTACCGATTGACTTGTGTGCCTTTCCATTACTAATAATTTCCACTTATATACAACTGTTTGTAAATATTAACAGTGACATATGATATTATTTGTTTCTAAATAATAAAGTAGATAATGTCCTACCGTCAGCATTTATTGTTACAAGTAGAAATAATGAGTAATGATCAGACACATTAGCCATAGCAAAAATACATTTTCGAGTTCTTCAAGAACAGAACTTTGACTGAAACTACGTGTGTTTGATTTTAAACATCTATTTAACTATCATACTGAAACACACTGTACAGCACACTGTAGAACATTAATATATCTTTAATTCTATAATGTATAATAAAATGTTGTTCAAAGAAGTAGATTTGCAAAAAATTAGTTTTCAATGGCTACACGATACTCGTTTAATGACATTTATTATACAGTCGATCGAGGAACTAAATTTTACTTTACTTTAATTTCTATAAATACATTGTATAATCGTATTGCCACTAATATTATCTTATAATTGTATATAGAAGTTAAACGAAATTTACAATTTGAGAATAATCCAACACACTTAACTTTTTATATGTTACAGAAAAGGAGAAAGTTTTCAATAAACACAATGTTCTATAATAATATGTACATTACTCTTTACATTCATCAATATTATATATATAATATTTACATGTTGTCTAAAACTATGGCAATATTTGTTAATGTAACTATAGTTGTTTGTATTAGAAAGATGCATAACAACATATATGTAGAGACATATTTTTTTAGTAAGAATATAAAAAGTGTGTATGTTTCTTACAAAAAATTTGATTTTACCGAATGTCTTAAGATTTTCTTTTTAGCAAAGTTCCTGCTGTTAATCGGAATTACGAATCGAGTTCTTCCAATAGTTCGTGAGCTTTAAGAACTTTTTTTAATTTCATGAGTCTGTAATTCATGAGTTGCACTATACTCTCGTAGTACAATATGCACTCTCTTTGCTTTGAAATTTGTTCTTGCAACTGTGATATTAACATATCCTTCTCGTCGAATGGTTCGGTAGAGAATGCTGTTTTTCTGACAATTTCCTTAGCGATCAACGCAGCCGATGATTCCTCTACGTTATCCTTTCGAATTACATTTATATCTTTTGTAATTTTATTATCCATATTTAATGGTAATGTATTAACATTAGCACATTAAGTTTGATATACTTTTATTGAAATTAATCTAAGAAAATTTCACTTAATATCTATTAGCAACACTATGCTATTCATAATAAAATTAAATTTTTGTAGTCTTTAAAGTATAATGCTTCAACTTGTTCTCTTTTTCTATTTTCATGTAAAACTATAGATTTCATATTTGATGAGGAAATTAATTTTTGTCGATTCGTGAATTCACGTCGAATTCAAATATTGAAACCATGAAAATTGATTGTTTGCTTTGATCCTATGTTGTATAAAGGATTTTTCATTGATATTTTCGTTGATTGAGTTCTCCTCGAAAAAATCCTTCGATCATTTGTTACTGTCCTTTTTGACGATGACTGTGTCCAACGTCGATGAACGTCGATTGACGTCGATGCGAGCAGATCTCTTGGATAGTTGGATGCGAGTAAATACGCACAAGATTGCTTAGAAAGGAAAACATGCACAGATAGGAAACAAGAACTGTTAATTATAAAACGATTTCGAATTATTCATAATTTCCAAAACATTACACACTATATAAGTATAATGCATGTACGTTGAAAAAAAGCGCGCAAAACAAATTTACTTACGAGTAATTGGATTTCTTCCGATATTTCGGAATTTTCTTGAAATGTTTACTTTGCAAGAAAAGTAACCAAACTATTGGACTTCGATGTACAGAATATGAGGAATTTATAAATATCCTGAAACACGTTCGACCAATCCTAAAATGTTATGCTGCCAAATGTTCTATAGCTGTGATATGGTAAATATATATTCACCCACAAAAGACACTAGTCGTGTCTAGCGAAATTAGCCATTTTGCATTTGGAGATTTGGTTCTAATCATGTTCCAATATTCAACCAGAAACTCTCTGATTCAACCACGAAAGAATTAAACTATAGGTAGTCGATTGTCTATTCTATGTATTTCAGTATTTTTTAGACAAAACTTGAGAACCAGTGTTACGTATAAATTGGGGTTACAGTGACTTATGTATTGATTATAAAGATTTTTACGGTATAAGAAAACAAATTTCTTATTATTGCTTTTATAAAGTGTGTAAATTGATTTTTATTCAATCCGACCTATGCATTCGAGTTTTTCGAGTACCGCGTGCGCGTGCCAGACGATGACTAGCAAACTGTATTCGTTCTAACTCTAAGACGATTCGTTGGCCAATAAGAATAGCGCTCGCAATGGTAGGGAAATGCTATTGATCGGAGAATCGTCATTAGAGTTGGAGCTAATACACTTTGTGTACACTTGATGCCAGATAAGAAGGTACTTGTTTCGCGCATGTCGTTGCGTGTCAGCCATGAACTTCATGGCGTCAGCCAATGGTCGCGTGGTCGGCGGAGTACGGAGTAGGGGATTAGCCAATGAACGAGCTCCGTTGGAGTCATTATGCGCAGTAGAGTCTTAAATTCGTCGGCTAGTAAGTACCTTCTTATCTGGCGTCAAGTATAAGCACTACTAGAGTACTACAGTAGGCTGTGGTTACCACAGTATGGTATAACTGGTATAAGCAGGTATAAGCTTAGTCTGGCGCGCGAACGGTACTTGGATGAAATTTTAAAATGCGCCATCTATCGGTTGATAATAGCGGGACTGGTGACGGTTCATGATTTGCTGATCTATAAGTTTCGCTTACTCGGAAAGTGTGCAGACATGATTTCTCAGCGCGTCGGTCTTTTCCGGTTATTCCGTAGCGTGTGCGAGGTAAATGATTTATTCAAGAGAAGGGATATTTTGTGAAATCCGAAACAATCCAGCAATGCAATAAACGCTATCGCATACTAATTCTATTATTTTGCGTAATATAACATATTTTTGCAAGGCTGAGTATTATTTTCGAGAAAAGTGTTCATTTTGTAGATAGTGAATGATAACCTTGCTTTTTCCGTTTCCGTCAACATTCCATTTTCGGAAAAAATTCATCTCTCTCTTACTTTTAGCTACACATAAATATATGTTATTCAACTAGAAAACTGTACAGATTACATTTGCTTTTCTTTGTATCGCTTTTAAAAATTTGATAACCCTTCGCCTTAGTGTTACGAATTACGCATAACCTAGGAAAACATATTCAGTTGAAAATCGAAAATAAAGATACTTTTGTTCTGTATAGAAAGTAGTTTCAGTTGTAATATTTATGTTGTATTTCGTTTCCGATACACGGATACATTAACTATTTTAGATTAGATGTTTTTCGATTTGATTGCATATTAATGGTTTGTTGTTTGATTTTAGGATGAAGCAAATTGTGACAAGTCAGACCGTGAAAATACCTAAGGACTTGACCGTGACGGTCAAGTCCCGTTTGGTAACTGTCAAAGGACCAAGAGGTGTTCTTAAACGCTCTTTTAAGCACCTCGCGCTTGACATTCGTGTAAGTAGATCTATTATTCCCACAAATAGTTGATAATTATATTTATAGTTGGATCGGTATATGATCGCTATATGATGATAATGTGGATTCCCCTTCATTTCTTATAAATGATACGTCCTTCCCTGAACGATTCTAAATTAAGGTTATACTCTACAATAGTTTCTCACCGTTTCGCTGATGTTACCGTTATTTCTGTTTAGATGATTAGTCAAAGGTTACTGAAAGTAGAAAAATGGTTTGGCACCAAGAAAGAATTAGCAGCTGTACGTACAGTTTGCTCGCACATAGAAAACATGCTTAAAGGTGTGACTAAGGGTTATCAGTACAAAATGAGAGCGGTATACGCTCACTTCCCCATCAATTGTGTTACAACGGAAAACAACACGGTCATCGAAATCCGTAACTTCTTGGGAGAGAAGTATATTCGTCGCGTAAAAATGGCACCAGGTGTGACCGTTACAAATTCAGCTAAACAAAAGGACGAACTGATCATCGAAGGAAATTCGTTAGAAGATGTCTCCCGTTCCGGTAAATATTCCATCGGTATAACTTGTGCTTGAAACTTTCCTTCGAGTACCAAAGCTAACGAACTCTTTGCTGTCTGTGTTTCAGCTGCCCTAATACAGCAGTCTACAACCGTAAAGAACAAGGATATCAGAAAGTTCTTGGATGGTTTATATGTATCTGAGAAAACAACAGTTGTACAAGAAGAATAAATGTTATATACAATTTGACTACGATGGTTATTCATTCGTACTCGGTTATTGTCCTACATATTAATTTCGCGATTGCATTTAGCGAGTATAGTGAAACGCGCATGGGTAAACCACGATAAAAGGGTAAGAGACTAGGGGAACGGTCACGCTAAAGTATGCATTCGTTACGATAACAGATTGTTGATTCATTTGGTTTTACTCGGATCTTTGTTTTAATTCTACTTTTGTAGTTGCAAAGAGTTAATCGTCGATACTATGATTTCGTTTTTGTTTCTTTAGTCTCGCATTAGTCGGAACAATTACAATTCATTCTTCATCGTTTTGAGTAGTATAGCTTCCAGAAACGTTGGGAAATGTACACAGGTACTCGCTGAGAGAGAGATATATATATATATATTTATTTATTTACGGATTATCTGAAATATAACCATTTAGTATAGTATATGTATATATAGGTACATGTATCTACAATGAGTTAGCGCATGAAGTAAGAAGAGTAAGGAGATCAAACTTGATAGCGTAGAGAACGAAAAAGTAGTTACGAAAAATGTTCCGCCTGTGGCCAGGTTCGCCAAATGGAATAACTGGACCTCATCATCATCATCATCTTGAATATCGTGTATAAGCGAATATATACGTAGTATTGCGCTGTATTTTGAAAATCCATTTTAAAGTACTCATAAGTTATAACTTATATAATAGCTATAGCTATTTTCATACCTATACATGCTGCCGAATAATGAAAATATCGTCTCGTAAACGAAAAAATAGGACTTTTGAGGGAGATAGCGCCCTAGATCGGTCTTTTATTTAGCGTTTTTAACTACTGAAAAAAAAAATTTTCCGACAAAAAATAAAAATCATTTTTATTTTTTGAATGCTAAAATACATTTCTCATCTCATAATATTATAGCTGGCGTCGAGACGAATTCCAACGACCTACTTTTTTATGACCCTGAGCCCATAAATAACACTACAATATTTTATTCCCGTTTTTCGGCCAAATACCCCACTGCGCGTCGCGTCGCGTCGCATCACCGACATCACCGTGCGTTTACGCGAAGCGAGGTTAGTTTAGTACATCCTTGTGCACGTGCTCGTACATTAGTACAGTATTCCAATTAATAAAAAGCGTGTGCGAGTGATTCGATAACTTCAGTCACTTGTCACGATTGTGTTGGTGAAACTTGTCACTGTCATTTCAGGTAAGTTTTTATTTTATATTTATTTTCAGTCATTGAAACATTACTGGCAAAAGGAAAATACAAAAATATTATTATTTAGTTTGGAGGGAAAATTCTATCGTATTTAAATGAAAACATTTGAATCGATCTATAAAAATGCATGTTTAATATTATTCAATGATATAATTTCCATTATTTGTAACAATGTAATAATATGTTGCCATTTTTCAGATAACCTGTCAATTCCTGTTTTCCGATGACTCGCTATCGTGTTGGTGAAACTTGTCACTGCCATTTCAGGTAAGATTTTATTTTATATTTATTTTCAGTAATTGAAACATTATTGGCAAACGGAAAATTCAAAATTATAATTAGGTTCGAGGGAAAATTCTATCGTATTTTAACACCAAACCTACCAACACCAGTTAAAATGACTGGTTCCAGGTTTTTTATTTTACAATTAGAAAGGTAATAAAACTGATTTCATAAGAAACGACTGTATAGATATTTTTAGTAGCGCACGTATTACAATAGGAGCAGCAGAAAGTCTAAATAAAATCAATCTTGTCATTTTTATAAGGAAACACGAACCAGTTACTTTCGAGGCTCTTTAGGTTTAGCGTTAAAGAAAACATTTGTATCAATTTATGAAAATACATGTTTAATATTATTTAATGATATAATTTCCATTATTTGTAACATTATATTGCCATTTTTCAGATAACCTGTCAATTTCGGTTTTCCAATGACTTGCTAGTTAACATGTGTTTTTGATTAACGAGCAAAATTACCTGTTTATTTAAACTATACGACATAGCTTTCCCTCCAACCTAATATATTCATGCTAAAATCGTCCCGTTTATTGAACAATGCTTCTCACCAAGAAATTCTAATTTTCAGATGCAACAAAGATTTTTAATAATAAAATAAAAAATGTATATTTTATAATTATATAAATAAATATATTGTTATACATATATATGTATATTAAGATCCAGTTATTCCATTTGGAGAACCTGGCATCGGACGGAACATTTTTCGTAACCACTTCCAAACTACATACAATACAGTTTGATCTCCTTACTCTTGCTTCATGGGTTAGCGTTAGCGTAAGCAACCTGTTACACGGGCACGCATTCTCCGTTTCCTTTATCCATCTTTTACATTGCTTTCAAAATATCACAAGATTGAAATTTCTTTAACAAAAAAATTTGCAATATTACCACAACAATTTTATTAACAATTAGTTTATAAAAATACCAAGGCTGTATTTATTCCAATAAAATTGTGCGTCCAAAGAGAAAAATTCATGAAATAATATTCTATAAATGTATCTTCGCAATCTCAATAGATTTGCAAACCCGCCATTTTGACGGGCCCCGTTGCTTTAGTCTTTAGTTTCAAACTCGTTCGTGCACTTTGGTTGCCTACTCAAGGGTCACAGCAGCATACAGAAGTATATAATACTGTGGATCTTCATGTAAACTGGTATAAATCCAGACGTTTCATAATATTTTAGGTATAATTGAACATGTGATAAATAGACTATCGGGACAAAACTGTACTGGCATAAATGTTGATTTTACGTTTAACACGAATTACGTTAATTTTCTGGGAAGTGTTCATTTACCGAGCAGATCACCCTCCGTTCGGCGGGACCGGACTGGACCGGACAGAGAGCGCCGCGCCGCACCACGCCACGCCGGTTTTCCGCGAAGATTGCGGATTTCCACCGGTTGCGAAAAAGCGCGAGCATTCGAATTATCGTCTTGATAGATAGATAGATAGATAGATAGATAGATCGGGAGCTGCCGGTGTCGCGTAATAGAAAAAGAGAGAGGGGCCCGAGAGAGAAAGAGAAAGAGAAAGAGAAAGAGAAAGAGAGTGAGAAGGGGAAGGGGGCGATGGTCCCTGATCGGCGGGTGAGCAGTGAGGGGGATAAAGCAGCGCGAGCGATAGAGGAACGCAGAAAAGGGAGAACACGCGTGTTCTCGAGTGCACAGTGTGTTCGATCGCCGGCAGGCAGCGGCTCGTTTTGTGCGGCCGCTTACCAAGTACCGTTCCGTTCACGTTCGCGCTCCCGTTCCCGTTGTTGTTGTTGTAAATTTTATCTGACAGAAAGTGCCCACCAGTGGTTATGTACGCGACAATTTCGCCAGCGAGCACGCGTTCGAATTGTCCCGGACTGGTTTGAATGGATGCGGACTGATTCGTTCAACGCGACGTATTGCAACCGCGAGCTGAAACGACGAAATTAATCAAGAGTTTGATGCAATCGTATCGGGAGCTCCGGCCACCGAAACCGAAGATTTACTCAACGATTAATCGACGACCTTGAGGTAAACGATTCCTAGACTCCGGACACGATTTCTCACGGAAGTATACTTCCTCTGCAATCGCGACACTTTCACGATCATTCTCACGCTATTTTTACGACCGAAAGACTGGTTTAATTAACCGTTAAGTCTAGGGGCATTTAATTGGTTTTACGATTGAATTGTTGTCTCGCGTAAAAAAGAAAGAAAACCAATTAAAATATTATAGTTGTTCTCTGTGGCAGCCGCGTGTCTGGAATGTCATTTCCGCGCACAATAATCACCGACGATGGACTATTTACGACTCTAAGGTCTTCAAAGAGAGCTCTTCAAAGAACTAGTGTAGCCTCGATCTCGATCGATTCGTTTATTTTCAGTGAATAATCGGCAGAAGTTATCGGCACACTCCTGTTCAAGACATTTGCACATTCTTCGAATATCGATAGCGACAGAAAAATTCATACCTGAAGAAAACTGCTGGCTGGTCGTTCTATTCGCACAAATACCGTTCTACCTTCTATTACATCTCGGGGAATAAACGCGTCTCGCGAGATCGCGGGGCGATCGATCCAAATGAAATAGATCGAACGTTCGGGAACGTGGAGCGAGATCGGATTCTCGCGTGAAACGACCGATTGAGCTTTACGCGTGCACTCTGTATGCGTTTAATTAATCGTTCCGTTATCGGGGTTGGGTTTAAAGGGGATGCAATCTAAACGGTCGTTGGAAAATCTATTGGGACGCACGACAATCTGTTTTTCGTAACCGGGAGAACACGATAATCGATGTTTCTGTTCTTCTTAAGAGTACACGAGATAATGGAGCGAGATATTAGATGTTACCCGAGCGATACTATCGTTTCTGTAGCTAGGGCACCGAAGTAGCCCAACGAGATTAGTTGATCTCTCTCTCTCTCTCTCTCTCTCTCTCTCTTTATTTCTTTCTTTCTTTCTTTCTGAAAGTACTACGGTACTCGTTTATTGTTGTTGACGAAATAATACATACCGTTACAACGCAAACATAATGACTATTTGTTTATGTTCAATTGATTAAATCAATTATAATTAATAGTTCACCTTTTTACCGTAAATTTAGAGGAAATTTAACACTAGGTTTACGGAACTCTAGAAATAACTATTTCACATTATTTTATAAACATAACAAGAATGTGTTTATCTAAATTTTTGGCCATTTTTCCAGTAATATATACACAAAGAAATAAATTTGGTAAATAATTCATCAGGGAAACATCTTTACAATCTTAGTAATCGCAAATTAAGAATATTAGAATCCGTCATTTTGACGGGTTCCGTAAACCTAGTGTTAACGATGATTTACTAAAGAAGAGTCG
This sequence comes from Lasioglossum figueresi, assembly GCA_028455805.1. Taxonomy (NCBI): domain Eukaryota; kingdom Metazoa; phylum Arthropoda; class Insecta; order Hymenoptera; family Halictidae; genus Lasioglossum; species Lasioglossum figueresi. The sequence goes on along the minus strand of CM052193.1, from coordinate 15,456,631 downwards.
ATTGATTATGATAGTCGCTAGGTAGTTTCTACCCGCGGTAATTAGAGCAGGTTCTATATTCATGAATTCAACTTAAGCAAGTTGTTAGTTATCGTTGCTGTTTTTTTCCTCTCCTCGCGGATAAGAATTTTTTAATCGATCTTGTAATTTTTCACGTTGAGTGGAACACGATTTGAGAAAAACCGCCTTGAATTACTTACTCGCTCGTGGATGTTAGTTATAAAGTAAAAAATTGTTTAGCTATTCTTTTCTGTTTAACGATTTTATACATGTAAACCTTTTTGTTTTCGTATCGCGAATAATTGTATCTACGCGACAACGGTATGGGATAATTACTGGGAAAATCACAACACGGTAAAGAATCGAAATGTTTTAGAACGCAACTTATTAAAATTGTAAAAGATAAGAGGAAATTGATTCGAATCGATGCGAATGCTATGAGGTTGAAACAATTAGATTAGATTAGATCGGCTTTCGAATGTCTTCGAAGAGAAGCATTCGTGGTTTTTGGAAAGTTTTTTTTCATTTTTGACACGCGAAATATCTGAATTCACCAAATACAGTTTCCGTTAGCTGACGCTTTACAAGATTATCTATATCTATATAAACAGCAACTTACGCAAAGTTTCGGAATTCAATAGTAATCCCGGATAACAAAGAATGGCGGAAGTCATTTGAGACTTAACCGTTGAGATTAAACGTTATCTGTGCTTAAAGTTAATCAGCAACGTTTTTTGGTCCTTAGTAACATAAGAACAACTTATCAAATTGATTTCTTGCGGTCGAACTCGATAATTTCAAGAGCCATCGTCGGATAGCTATTATAAAAACATAGACTTACACCACTTGGCTCTGCACATAACTCAGATTCGCCGGACATTAATGCAATGTTGTTTTCGATAACGTATCGCCCATGAAATATTCAACGTATACCGGGAACAAAATTCCTATTCTATTTTCAGTCGCTATTCGCGTTTACAATTAGCGATGGTGTTACATTGTCGATTTATGCTAGTTCAGAGAAACCTGTTGACGCTTCGTATTAGTACTTGCTTGCGAGCGGTTATCTACATACATACGCCCCGTTTCATACTTATTTACTAATTAGGATTCGTATTTCGGAGTACTAACGATTCTAGTCAAATCTTTCAAAGTCGTCACACCACTGTCTTGAGTCTGGAGTCTAGATTCTAGAGTCTAGACTCCGCATAATTGAATTTTCCGAAAATTTCAACATGTAAGCTAAATTACCGGAAAATGTCGAGTGATGTCGATTTGCTCGGGCGACTTGCTCGTGCGACTTGCTCGTGCGACTTGCTCGTGCGACTTGCTCGTGCGACAACTACCCTGTGGTCCTCGAGACCCGCTTTTATAGCTGAAAAAAGGTGCCGTTCATCGCGACAATGTCGTTTTAGGGCACCACGCCGCAAAGGACGCGGCGGCATCGGTAACGCCGAAAAGAGCGCAACGGCTCGAGCGGTCGTCGCGGCAATGCGCCTTGATCGGCAACACACATGCACACCGCCGGCGGCAACCTCTTACAAACAGCTTATATTTGAATAACTATTTGTTTGCGATATATGGTTCCTTTCAAGCTATTTCTCTTCTCCCTTCGATGACTAGAAGATGTTGATGTAAAAACGAACATTAACAACAACTTTCTTTGGTATAAACAATTTTCCGACAAATTCCTCTTACTTTTTATACACCTGTACGTAATGCCAATTGCAAAATTAATGCGATGCACGAACAGTTGGAAGACAAATGAATGTCTCGTCCAGACCTGAACATTTCGACGAACAGCGCGCCGAACAGCGCATTACGGCGCGGCGCGCCTCGATCAATTATAAATATTTACATGAATATATAATTATTTATTTGTAAAAATATTTTATATTAAATAAATGTATTAATAAATTATAATTATTTAATTTAAATATAATTATTGTAAATATATTTATAATATAAATTATTTATATATACATATATACATATATATATATATATATTCGAGACTAAATGACTTGAATTTTTCAAGATGTTATGACATAATAAATTTTCGTCTTTTTACGACTCTACGATACATATTTGGAATAAAAACGGAAGGGTTGAGTTCCGAGAGCGCGTTGCGTAAACAACAAGGTCGGTCATACATCGAGCCCTTTTCGGTTTGGCTGAGCGTTCTATGTTGTGAAAATCGCACACGTCTTTTGATATGTAAATACATGTGCAAGGTACAACTAATTTTATTTTGCAAGATGTTTCTTGTTTTTTTTTTTAAACAACTGTGTGAAAGCTTCGCGTAGGAACGCTCGCTTGATAAACGACGTGTCGTTTAGCTGGGCTATTGCAGTTATTTTAAACAAATGCAATGTTTTCATATCCGACGTGTCGTTTAGCTGGGTTATTACAATCGTTTAAAACGAATTCAATGTTTTCATAGCAAGGGCCTCTTTAATAATACGAAGGTAACAGAAAGTAGAGATATAATTTTTTCAGATAATTTAAATCACCGATGTCTTTATTTATAAATTTATTTCTATTTCTTGACATTTATTCTTTATATCATGTAATGGTTAGGATATGCTATCTGTCCTGCAAACAGATTTGCAAGTGCTACCCGTTCGCTTTCGTGCGCGCCGAAATGCACGCCGAAATGCGCACCGTAATGCGCGCCGTTCGGCGCAATGTCCAAAAATTGAAGTCATTTAATCTCGAATTTGATGTCTTTAATGCTTCGTACAGACCTGAACATTTCACTTTGAAACTTTAGTTCCCTCAATAAGTTTCCAATATTTTCTGTATTTCTTTGTGTAGTATAAGCCGTTACAGCTTCCGTAGTTATTTGCAAGAAATTATAGAAATAGCACAAATCCGTTTCGTTCGCCGTTCGGCGCGGCATTCTGCGCGGTTCGCGGCGCGCTGTTCGTCGAAATGTTCAGGTCTGGACGAGGCATAATATAAATTCCACCAGGAGCATACGATGACTAGTCAAGAGATAGCATTTCCAAATTCTAAAATACATGATCGTTAGAAAAACCAGCAGTACAGACAACTTTTGGTCTGCCGTTATCCCGTAACGTAAAATATTAGCTTTTGGTAGATGTTGCTTTTGTATAGTATAGCGTGCATCGTGTAGCGTGTAGCGTGTAGCGTTATAGCGTGTAGCGTTATAGCGTATAGCGTGTATAGTGTATACTGTATACGGTATAGTGTACAGCGAAACTACATGTAAATCTGTTTTACGCAGAAAGTATGGAAATGTTGCCTTTCATGGTTTCTCCATTCCCTTTTTAGGCTTGATGCTGTCGGGGAGATAAGGATGAGCCATTATTTTACTTATTAAGAGTCTTCTGCGATCACATTCAAAATTTACACAACATACACGTAATGCTGTGACTACATAAATTCCCCAGCCAAGGTTATCTTCTTCTTGGAACATATGTATAATAAGCTTGCCTATATCGTGTACTGCCCAGGTAACTGTTCGGTAGGAAAATAAGGCGACGTTTATTTTCTTGTTTTGTTACTTACCTAATGGCGCTCACTTTTATAAACCGGTTGCACGCTTACCGATAATTACAATATCAACCGACTCAACGTAGCATTTTTTTCAGATGCATCGACTTTGGTCCATTGCTCGCTCTTCCTTCGATAATTTGTTACACGTATCTGACATGTTTATGTAAACATGTACCTAATTAATTGAAACCGTAGGCTCCGAGAAATGACGCGCGCCGCGCCGATTAGCATGTGCGCGCTCCATCCGCATACACTACACACCATTACCCGGGATCGGACAAATTGTTCGATGCACAGGAACCGAAAGAATAATTTGCAACTGCAATCGAGTCCGTTAATTGCCGAATTGGATCGCGCGGAGGCGAACGAGAGCGAGCCAGAATAATGGCCAAACTGTTCCCGTCGACGCTAAAAATTTGTCCGACGTGGATCGATGGAAAGATAAACCTAATCGTTAAAACAGAACAGAAATAGATGCTTCCATTCGAGATTATTTTGTAATTTTAATGAAAAAAAGAAGCAATTTTTTAATAGATCTTCAAAGATCTCCGGTATAATAATCGCCATTATTTGCGAAGGATATAACGAGCTACTACTACTACTACTACTACTACTACTACTACTACTATCTACTACTACTATCTACTACTACTACTATATAATTACATTCACCGTTCAACTTGATTGACAGAACGAATTTGGAAGTTTGTGTCAGGCGTGTGTTTTAAAATTATTCAAGTGTTAATCGCGTTCGCGACTGGAACGAATGGAATGATTTGTGAACTTTGTACATACGGAAACCGGATTGTACGCATCGAAATGACGAATCGTCCTCGTTGGAATGGTATTTTAATAATGATAACGAGACAGGGAAATAAATTGGAATTAACAGAGTTTTAAATATTTACAATTAGATGATAATGCGAAAAATTGCTGGAATTTGCGCATCGCTTGTAAAGAGGTGAATCAATTGAATATCAGAACTTACTACTTACATGTTAATTCACCGACGACAGAACCAATTATGTATATTTTTATTGTTCGAGCTTATACACGAAACCCAGCTTATGAATTTTTTATATTATTCGACCATTAATAAACATTCGAATATCTTGCTAGCTCAGTTGAATCATTTGTATTTGAGAGATCATAGCAACAGCAACGCGGTATCGCATCACAGCAGTCTTTCCATATTGAAAACCTGTATTTTACCTTTGTTAAGAGGAATTGTAGTATAGATTTTTGTTTATTAATAAATAAATATAATTGTAAGCTGAAAATCCGCATGATCGATTGATTATAGTCGGTAACTTTGTAAAATATAATACTTAATCTTGTTTGAATATTTGTAATTCTTTAAATAAGACAGTTATAACACATTTTTGTTATTTCATTAAATGTAATAAACTTCATTCATTCAAAAATGAAGGATTACTCTTGTTTGAATGCCTGAACAGCCAGTTTTCAATTATTATATTCATTGTTCACACGATTTTTCAGACATTTCCGGTGGTGTGACAAAAAAATGTTTCCTACAGAAAGTAATCGATACAGAGTATTCTACAAATCTCAATACAAAACATTTCAAAAAATTTATACGCTTCCTTATGTAAGAGGCATGCGAGAGTTACGTTTGCATTCCGCTCACTTTGCTTTTACATCAACACCTTCTAATCATCGAGAAGAGAAGAGAAAAAGCTTGAAAGGAACCATATGTCGCAAACAAATAGTTATTCAGATATAAGCTGTTAATATTTTTGGAAAATTTCTTTGTGCGGAGTTATTAAGTTAATTGTGCGGAGGTATTAAGTTAATTGTGTGGACTTAATAAGTTGATTGTGCGGACTTAATAAGCGTGAAGCACAAAACTCCATACTTCTACACGATCGTTAAGCACTACAAGACACGTTTTCAAAAATGGTGACAGCGAACGAGAAGTTACTTCGACCACGATCAAAATAGTTCTACGATTGTCTCACCTAGTTTTTTCCTTGAATGGTTAAAGGTGGATTTAGGTGTGGAAATGTAGCTTTCGTTAATTGGACGCGGTTGTGCCGGAAGGGCTTTAGGTTGAGGAGTGGGAAACTGTCATGGAAATTCCTTTTCTTATTGTCTTCTTATTGTCTTCTTATTGTCAATAGCGTGATTTATAAGCCGCTCGTTGGTTCGGTGGGTCTGTCGCACGTGTTGTCAATCTGTCGGGGTTCAAGTTGTCGGAGCACGGTGGTTGTAAAATAATTATAATCGGAAGGCCAGTTTGCGCGCGCGCGCCCGCGGAACCGATACGCGTGCGTTTTCTGCCAGGTTGAACATCCTTTTCAGGTATACACTACTGTGCAAAAGAAAGAAGCACCCTGCCATATTTAATGGAAAAGCGTAAAAAATCAAATAAGAACACAGTAAATTTTGAAATGGGATTCTGCTGTTTAATTGAATAGTTCTGAGAATGTGTGTTATTGCGGATTATCTAATACCTTAAATGCAGTAAATCAATCATTGTACAATACAATACAATACAATACAATACAATACAATACAATTTCTACATAAAGATATTGTTTGTCATTATATCTTACCAGCTGCTCGCGGCGTGCCGCCCTCCGCAGCTAGGCTCTCCGGACGGGTTGCGCCTTGCGCCCGACCACTGCACTAGCGGTATACCTGAAAAAATTGTTATAGCAGACAAAAAACGCGCACGGATCAGCTCCGAACTGGCCGTTTATTTACAACCACCCCGCGCTCCGACAACTTCAACCCCGGCAGAAGGACAACGTGTAACAATTTTTCGACAAGTTTCTTTTACGAATGTCCACCGATTCAAACCGATCCAAACCGATCCAGAGGTGTAGATTCACCCTTAGGACGGATCACCATTACTTTTTATACACCCTGTACCTGTACAATTAGTTAGTACCTGTAGTTAAATGCGTCTGTAAACAAGGCAATTGATTACGCATCATATTTGACATTTATACGAAACGATTAGTGTAATTTCGCTATTATTAATCTCCGTGGCAAATGAATGAGCAGATTAGTAAGTTTTTCATACAATAGGTAATTTTCTTACGTAATTCTCTCTAGTTTTTATTAGTGTGGAATTACTTGCATTCTTATATACGTATACAATATACTAGAAAAAAACGAGTGTTACATAGCAAGCTAAAGGTCTACGACATCGTCGCAAAGTAAACAAGAAGATCAATTTGAATCGTAGCAGATTGTGGAACCTAATACAGAACAGCGAGTTCTGTAATCTCTGAACAATTATAGATGGAGATTCTGGTCGGACACAAAGAAAACGTTTTTCTATGTTTCACTTTCATTATTCTCGAGATTGACTGTTCGACGGAACAGTTAACCAACACGGCGGAAACAGCGAACGTTGAACTTGAATTCACCGCGTTCCGTTGAAATTGAAGCGCATGAATCGGATCTGCGATCATCTCCATTGGACTTTCATTGTTGATTCATTGCAAGCGATAAGATTCCCGGGTGTACTTCGACCAGCGTTATTATGAATCACAACTATCAACATCCGAACGACAACGGCAATGAGGAATTAATAAAAACATTGTTTACCACTCGGTACACAATATCTTAATTTGTCACGAAGCAGATAATGTCGTAAAGTAATGGTACAAATTAGTTAGTACAATTTAATTGCGTACGTTGATATTGCGGTTACTTGTAGCTGTAACCCGTCGGTCACAGGTGACCGACGCGACGCCGGGTGACCGACGCGACGTCGGGTGACCGGCGCACAAATACAGTAATTTTCGTTGTAGGCAAATACAGGTTTTGGCAATATTAATTTCCATAGAAATTATAGTATACCTAACCTAACTACATATACCGACGCGCGACGGTCACCGGTGTCCGACAGTGTTTTTTTTCGGTGGAACGATATTGTACTGGAAATTCATGCGTAACTAGGATGAACGTAACTAGAGTTCGATTACTTTCTGCAACAATCATCGCCGCTTAATTCTATAAACAAGATTACGGTTATCGGCAACGAAGATAGAGCACTTTGTTCTCTTTGAGGAAGTTTGCTCAACGGTCGAGCGTTTCAATGTCGTTGATGCCCTCTTAGCATCGCAGCACGCGCGTTGCTCCTCCAGGTCTTTCTCTCTCCCTCTCTCTCCTTCTCTCTCTCTCTCTCTGTGTGTGTGTGTGTGTGTGTGTAGAGAGAGAACGATTGTACAGAGTTTCGAGTTATTTATGATCCGATGATCGTTGTAGCAACGAACAAAACCGCCGCTGATAATGGACTTCCACGGAGCGGGAAATGCACGCAAATCGCGGAGCGTCATTGTCCTGTATCTTCCTTCTTCGATACTTTGACTGGCAACCCAGCATATAAAATCCGCAGTCTTTTCTCCTCTTCGTTGCAGATGGACACAGTTGCAGAACAATTATTATATGGTTTTATTGGTGCAACAATAGTATCGAATTTGTCATACTCGCGGAGGTTACGCAAGTATTATAGAAATCGGTATGCCATTAACGTATCGGGAACGTTTGATGTTGTTTCATTTTCACGAGTTCACTGATTGTTTATAATCAATTAGAAGCAGTTGTTTACGAAATGATAGGCAAAAAAGATTTTTAAAATATTATAATTTACAAGGTTAGATGGAAAAATAAAAAAGGCATTTTTTAAAACTTTTTTATTTGAGGCTTTAATGAAAATGTAAAATATATGTTTCGAAGATCTATGTTAGTTATACGCATGCTGAAAATTTCATCGAAATCGATTAACATACACACGAGCTACAAGCGGTTAAAAATTGTGAAAATCATAGTTTTACACGACTTTTGATCAGTTTCTGCTTAAAATCCACAGAATCGTACATCTTTCGATGCGTGTCGTTTTTTCCTGCGTCAACCGATTTCGACGAAATTTTCAGCATGTGTATAACTAACATAGATCTACAAAACATATGTTTTCAATTTTCATTGAGGACCCAAATAAAAAAGTTTAAAAAAATGCCTTTTTTATTTTTGCATATAACCTTGTAAATTATAATTTTTGGAAATTGTTTTTTGCATATCATTTCGTAAACAAATGCTTCTAATTGTTTATAAAAAATCAGGTCGTTTGACACAATTGTAAAAAAGTTATTCTGTTTTAAAGGGTGTACGTATACTTTTTACATTGTACATATATGTATACATACTTTGTACATTGTACATGTATCGAGCTGGTGTCGATCTCGGCCGATGTCGATTCCTCGGCCGGAACGTAATCCCTCGGGCACGTGGTTTAACGAACGACAAACAGAAAGTTCCAAGTCCGCTAACCTTTGTTTCCCTCGATCGCGGATCGATTAATCTAATCTAATCGCCGATCGCGAACAAGCTTTCGCTAGATTTTCGACGGAACCACGTTCGCCGAGTCCATTCTGCCAGCTGGCAGGTACGGTGTCGCTCGTAAAGTCGTAAAGTGATTGAGAAACGTTTTCGTGTTTAGGCTCGTCTTATGTTGACCTATCGATTATTTCACCCTTTCATGTGACACACCGGAACGGGATTGTTGGGTGTTGATCGCACCATCGATCAATTGATTCGTCATTCTCGGCCGGCCATCTTGAACCGAGACAAGGACGTGCGATCAATGTCGAAGGTGAATGAACCTTTTCGTCGATTTCATCTTTTGAATATTAACTACCGAAAGGCGAAATAGGAAGCATAATCGTCATCGTTAGCGTTCCATTCATTTTTCTTCATTTTCTTCTTCTCGTATTGTGTCGGAACACGAGACAGTCAGATTTATTATTACTAGACTGTGAATCTGTATATCTGTATATCTGTATATCTGTATATCTATGTATCTGTATATCTGTATATCTATATATCTGAATATTTGTATTGACACTTTTCTATCTTGGATTGTCACAAACTTGTTTTCCAGAGCGTGAACATCTCAAAGTACATTATTCGAGAGCTACGTCGACTGTCGATTAGCAGGGATTGGTTAGCATACTTGGCTAATTAGTTTGCTCCGCTACCAACTTATTTCTTGTTGACGACGACTCGACTCGGTTAAATTTAATCGTGTAATTTACTGTTTGCAAACGTCTTCCGTGTTCTCCTGTGAACTCTAAATACTTTGGATTTCTACTGTTGAAATCGTTGTTGACCGTGACCCAAAAAATTCTTCAATCTCGAGATGGTTCTTATAACGCTCGATGGCCCAGTCGAAGCAGGTCAAACCAGTGGTTAGAAGATCGCTAGGAGAACTGTATTTGGAATCGATGATTCTTAACTGTGGATCTTGATGCAAACTAAAACTATCCTATTAGATCGGAAGGTAGATCGCGTCGTCGCAGGGTGTTGTGACTCGTGACGCTTCTGCGTTTGTTATTCCTTTCTTCGCGGCCTGTGAGAAACAATCTGCAGATTAAGGGGTTAACAATAACGGCTATTTCCTCTTGTTAGAGTCGCGCGGTGCTGGTTCCCTTATGTTGAAATAATCGCCGAGCGTTCAACCACTAATACTTCTCCGGGCACTCGACGTGCTCAAACGAACCGCGACGCGGCGCACCACCATGGAGGTATTGATGCACGAGGCCAGCAATGGCCAGGGAATGAATGTAGACAGTTCATTCGGTTATACCACTGGGAAACAGCTGGCCAACGAGAGGCTGGTAGATGCTCGGACAATCGGGAATGGAACACGTTTCATGGAAACGGCCGCTGCCGACACCGTCGCCATTTCCTTCGAGAAGATCACCTACACGGTGTCCCTCGGATGCAGAAAAGGTCAGTTCGAAATCAGAAACTGCACACGCGGAATCGGTCATACTTTCGAAATCGTTGCATAAGCTCGATAAGTAATGGTTACGTGGATCAGAGAGAAACTTTTCTTTGACTCACTGTGTAAGTCCATAGATGCGTATCTAATGTCTAGCGATCGTTGCGTTGGTAGGGTGTTGCGTAGACGCGTGTCTTGGGAGTACCGTTATCAATTTCTCTTTTAATCTACCATTATATACAATGAGTCATATAATATTACATCATGGCAATGCTTGAACTTTCACATTTTTCACACTTGTTTAATTATTTTCACCCTGTATTCGCTACGATTTTGTTTTGTTCTGTTCTGTTCTGTTCTGTTCTGTTCTGTTCTGTTCTGTTCTGTTCTGTTTGTTCTGTTGGTTCTTTCAAGTTACATCTAGTCATTTTTTCCGCTATTCTTCTATTAATTCGCTTAGTCATTATTGTAGGAACACGTGTTCGTAGGTGAAATAGAGATCTTGCACGGGATTCACGGAAGACTTCCGGCGAGGCGGTTGATCGCGTTGATGGGTCCATCGGGAGCAGGGAAGTCAACGTTGCTGAATGTTCTATCGGGATACAGGACGACCGGCGTGAATGGTAACGTCCTTGTGAACGGACAGACAAGGCAGATGCACTCATTCTGGAAGTGAGAGCCGACTATTTTTCTCCTCTCCGAATCTACCGAAATCAAATAACTCTTTGCTCTGAACCGCAAGTAGAAAATGTTTTCTGATTGCGAGCAATTGAACTTTGCAGATGCAGCGCGTACATCACGCAGGACGATCGGCTGGAGCCGTTGTTGACGGTCATCGAGAACATGAGGGTAGCCGCTGACCTCAAACTGTCCACCGAGATCCCGCGATACGAGAAGGAAACGATAGTGAGTAACGTTCCGTGTTCCGATTAATTATCAATATTCTCAACTGCAAACGTTCCCGCGCGTACACGCCCCGCCGTGGATCGATAAGATAAACGGTTGCGAATGTTTGCGAAATATTGCTATTGTTCGGTATTCAAAGTCGCTTAACCCCATTCTGCATAATTTTTTTCATAATTGCCGGAATTAACGCTGGAACTGTCGAGCCCTAAACGAAAACACCGAACACCGAATACCGGAAAGCGTTCGACTTCGCGCAGAACGATCCATTGCGATTACGTTTCGTTCCTTCCATAAAGGGTCCAAGGAATCCTAGCCCTTCGGGTCAGTGAACTCGCTGACATACTTTTTGTCGAATAATTCCGATTTCGCGTGGGTTTCGCGAGGGACGGAGATACCCGACATGTTGTGTGTCGCCTTTTAGGAACGCTCGTTTACATATCTCGTGGAAACTAATAAATAGAAGAAGTAGAGAAGGCTGTAACTGGATAGGTGATCGTTATTTCAGATCGAGGAGATTCTTAAGACACTGGGTCTACGGGAGCACATAAACACGCGGACGGAGAGACTGAGCGGAGGACAGAGAAAGAGATTGTCCATTGCTCTCGAGTTGGTTAACAATCCCACCGTTATGTTCCTCGATGAACCAACCACGTACGTATAATATGTATATTAGACTAGACTACTAGACTATCTCTCTCTCTCGTTTCTATAATATTTCTACCAAGTTCCACCTAATGTCTAAGTAATCTTGTCTAGCCAGTTTGAACTATCCTTGGAAATATATACATATTTATGTATTGGTAACTCTCGAAGGATTCCGTTTTTCTTCGCATCGAAGGATACCGCTAATTATAGCGTTTCTAGACATTGATTTATGCCTCTCTCGATCAAGGAACGGCGCGGCGATCGCTTGTTCTGTAAAAAATGATCTCGTAAGCGAACGAAATCGTGCACGATCTTCTCTCTTTTTTCGCAGAGGCCTGGACAGCTCGTCTTGCATGCAAGTGGTGAATTTGCTGAAGCTGCTGGCGCGTCAAGGAAGAACGATTGTCTGCACGATACATCAGCCTAGCGCGTCCCTGTTTCAGCTATTCGATCTGGTAACGATGCATTTATGGCGAATGCGAGCGCAAATGAAAACAGTAAACGAATCGAAAAAATTTCAAAATACAGACGTACCTGTTTCATCTTGTTTAAGTGGTTAAAGAAAAAATTACAATTTTATTTTAATCCTGTTTCTTATATAATCGGCGCAGACAATTTGTACTTTGCATAAAAATCCGCCAGTCTACTAATTACATTGAAATTGTCAGATCCGGTGACCCGATTTTCACGTCGACCCGGTCTCTGTAGTATCACGAATATTTTGTCACCTGAATTCTGAGAAGCCTTTCTAGATTTTCGAGTGGTTCAACGTCATTCGTTTCCTTGGCAGGTTTACGTGTTGGCGAAAGGGGAGTGTCTCTACCATGGTGCAACCGACAAACTGGTGCCTTATTTGGAAAATATCAAACTGCCGTGCCCCATGTACCATAATCCAGCGGATTACAGTATGTATCTTTAACAAATTGAATCGCATTCGAACTGCGGACTTCCAGATGCCGTACATATTCTGCACGGTTTCCTATATTTCTGATTTTATAGTAATCGAAATGGCCTGCGGCGAATACGGAGAGGACAAACTATCGTTGTTAATATCCAGCTCTGAAAACGGCAGAAGCACGGAGTGGTTCAACACTTCGGACGTGGGCGCAGCGAATCTGAAAGGTATGCAAACAATCTTTGTTGCAGAAATAAGCGGACGTTACTTCGGTTTTCCTTTTTGCAGCATTGCATCCTTCGAAGGAACGCGTCGACGATAATGCCAGTCTGCAAGCGACTTCTTTGACGCATCAAATCAGGGTCTTAATGTGGAGGGGTTTTCTTATGTGCAAAAGGGATACGGTAGGTTTCCATTATACATATTCGTCGGACTCTTAAAACATCGATGATGACATTTATGCTTAGGTCCTTGAAAACAGCGTTTTTTTTATTATTGTAAATTGTTACATGTGATTTTTTGTTAAGATTGCTCACGATCAACTCACGATAATTACCATGCCATTACAGACTCTAACACACTTGCGAATCCTAGTCAACATAGCTGTCGGCTTCATGCTCGGTTCCGTGTTCCTTGAAACTGGCATGGATGGTGCCCGAGTTCTAGATAACTATAATCTTCTATTTTCCATTCTGATACACCACATGATGACCACGATGATGCTTACCATAGTCACTTGTAAGTATTGTAGATATGCTCGATGCTCGTTGTTCTTAAAAAAAATTTCATTTGTCACATTTCTCCCACAGTTCCCATGCAAATGAGCATTCTGCTGAAGGAGCACTTCAACAGATGGTACAGCCTAAAAGCATTTTATACGTCCCTAACGTTAATCGACTTGCCACTGTCGATATTCTGCTGCCTAATTTTCACGCTGATAGTCTACTTCCTAACATCCCAGCCACTCGAGATGACACGGTTTTTGATGTTTTTCTCGATCAGTTTGCTGGTATCTTTTATAGGTCAAGGAACTGGTCTCATGATCGGAGCAGTATTCAATGTAGTTGTAAGCGTGCTTGTTCCGTAGATCGACAACATCGTAAAAATGTCGCGAAACTGAAATCGAAAATATTGCATTTCAGAATGGGACGTTTCTGGGGCCGACGTTATCTGTACCGTTGATGATGTTTGCCGGATTCGGTGTGTCATTAGGCGATATACCGAGTTATCTGAAATGGGGTACATACGTCAGTTTCCTGCGATACGGCCTGGAAGGGTAACAGTTAATATTTTTATTTTCTTGTTCCAATCTTTCGCGACGTTTATCATAAGACTGAGGATTCTGTGCATTCATAAAAAATATCCGGAACAGTTCCGGACAGTTTCACGATTTTGATCTGCCAAGAGTAGCGTGTGTAGACAAGCTCAGATTTTAAGACTAATCAACTAATCAATTTGCAGGTTCATCAGTGCTATATACGGCTACGATCGACCGCTATTGGACTGCAAAGCGAACAACAACTTCTATTGCCATTATAGGTACACGGCGAAGTTCCTGTCAGACATTACTATGAATGCAGATCAATTTTGGAACGACATAGCGGCGCTGGTCACGATACTTATCATAACGCGAGTTGGTGCTTATCTGCTCCTCAGGTGGAAGATTGTGTCTATGAGATAGAAACCGTCGGAAGAATACGTTAATCGAACTCGTCGTGTTCCTCCCGACTCGTATTTTGACCGCCCACTGTTCCATCGTGATATTACTAAATAAAACTGTACCCGACGCGACATTACAGCAGAGAACACGCGAAACAAACCTATTTATCGTTAGCTAGTTTAATTCAATTTCAGTTTCAATTTCAATTTCAATTTCAATTTAAGGTGCGAAACGGGGTCGTTTTGCAGCTAAATGTATTTGCAATATTTTTAATATCTTCCAGCTCAACACATAATTGCGAACAACGTATTTTTAAAATGAAGACGAACCTGCTACCACGAGGTATATACAAATATTAAGCTCAAGTTTTAGGAAGAGAACATGAAGATCCAGGAATGTTCCTACGTCTTGGATACTCGAACGCTAACGAATTCGTTAATCTTTTGAAATCAACGCGTTAAATGAAGAAGATATACGATATATATATATATATTTTCGCACATTATCGCAAAAGATTAACCGATATTATGTTTCTGTGTAAGTAACGAATTAAGTGCAGCATGATCGCAGAAGATTTGAGCGATTGTGCTACAAAGTAAATAATTGAGCGTAATCTAAGGTGATATTACTCCGAGACGATATCTTTGGAGATCGAACGTGATATTTAAGGATTGCTCAACGAAAAGTCAATTAGCAAAACCTGCGAGCTTTATATTGTAGCGATTTTTCCTAGAAAATGATGGGAAACGTTTGCATTCGATTCCTATTGTACATATACACACATATGTATGTATATGTATAACCATACAGGGTTCTCATTCACCGAGTTTCGTCATTTTTTTCAACTGGTGTGTCCAATTCTCAGCCACACATGTAAAAAAAACTTTTGTACGATTATTTTGTTAAGATTTTTATACTGACATGACGCGACCAAAAATATAATTCATCGCTTACTATTATGCGCCTTTTTCATTGCGTGTCACACCCGATTCGTAATCTGGAGTTTAATCTGAAGAAAGTTAGATGAAATTGTGGATCTTTTTCACTAGAAGTAATTAACGTGAATACTGCACATCTAGAAAATCACGAATGTTATACTGAATTGTGCTCAACTTTTGGTGCTCTTATTTTTTTTTAGAGTACGCATCCTGAAGCGTCCAAATACCGTAATTCGTATATGTACCGCACTTCGCCGGGCGTAACTCGATCCCGTTCCGCTTGCTCGCGACAATATTCGGGGATCTGACGCGGTTATGCAGATAACCACGTCCAGTTGAACATAAATTCGCGTTCAGGAATTACCACACTCAATATGTATTTGAAAAACTTAACAAGATACGGTATTAACAATGTTCGAGGTAAAGTACTATCGTTACAAGCGATTTCTTAGAACTGATTTTCGGTGTGGCGTCGTGCATAAGGTCATCTTGGGTCTACCAATTATTGGCTATCTAAAACTGTATGGGATAACAAAGTGATTTTCTATAGGCGAGTGGGTGGTGCGTTTTGGTCGTCGGAGTAGGGGCATTCTAGTAAAACTGTATTTAGGGGATGCAATAAATTAGGTTTGACGATACGGAAAAGCGATGTGGAACTAAAACTATTTGTTTGTATAAGATTGCCCTGTCCATGGGTACGCTCATGAGGAGGTCTCGAAGTGGTGTCCGATGACACCCAAATTGTTCTGGGACCGTCGCGTCGCATCGAGTGTCTCCAGCTCTTAGAGACGACCGTTTCTAAATAAATACATATAAATCTCACGATCGGTCTGTTTAGAGACCGAACACATCCTATTTACAAAAAACAAGATTAATTTAGAGCGATCAATATCTTGACAGCGAGACGTTTGTTTGTAAGTATTTACATGAAAATGTTGAACTTTCAATCTTCATGAACTTTTGTGACGCATCGAGAATTTTACCGATGAGAACGGACGCTTGTATCGACAGTGTCATAACCCGTTCTTAATATCGTGCATTACGCGTGTTTTTAACGATGTATAGAAAGCCTTTAATAATTGGCAAGTACTCCGATACTTAAACATTTGTTCTTTAAAGTTAATTTTATGTTAGCTGCAATGTTAAGAAACAACATGCATAGTTCTCCAGATATTTCAATGTCTTCAGATAAATCGTCCATCCTGTATATCGTAGACATAAAAATAATTTTTTTATTTATTGTACCCGGTTAACGACATAAGGGTTGAAAAAAGAAAATTTCGAAATACGAAACTCACATAATTATTATTATAATATATATTCTCTGGTACTGTGTAAACTTGACCGCATAAAAAATTAAACGTGTTGTCCACATACTTTTGAGCGGGGGTGTATACGTAGTCGATTACGATTATAATATATATGTACATATTTAATGTCATGTATAATTACATATATGTTCGAATATAAAAAATACATTATTATTATATTTGGTAAATATTACGTTTAGGGTAGCCAGCTCCGATGACCTTGACCTTGGCATATGTTGTCGAGGACAACATTCTGAACAACGTTTCTCTATACATCACTATGCATCTACCCGTCGCTCGGACTGAGTTCCCGAGATAATTGCAAAAAAATATTGCTAGTACTAATTTGAATTTTCCGTATTCGTGCACGCTTCGTGGCAATGTAAGCATGCTCTGACGCGGCGTCAGTTTACTGGTTTTGTAAACACGAGATCGAGATCAGAATGAAAACAGGGTCTCACTCTGGTCATACATATATAAGATGAGTTCTCAATTTTGAGAGACTACTCCTAGATTTTCGTCTGCGTGGTCTTCTTCGCCACCTCCCACGACCTAACCATAACTCACGCTGTCCGCATGACTTTTCCATTACTAGTTCAAATTCTGGATGACAGTTACAATGCAAAGATTATGCGAATGGAATGAGTTGTGGTTAGGTCGCGGGGTGGGGTGGGGTGGGGGGGGGGGGGGCGAAGAGGGCCGGCCCGATCACGCATACAGAAATCCAAGAGTAGTCTTTGAAAATTGAAATTGAAATCTCACCTCATATATGTATGACCAGATTGAGACCCTGTTTTCTCTCTCATCTCTGCAGCGTGTTTACAAAAAAAGTAAACAGACACGAAGCGTGCAAGAATACGGAAAATTCAATACAGTATTAGCAATAGTTTTTTGCAAATATCTCGAAAACTAAAAGCGAGACTCCCCTATATGTGAACAGGAAAAAGTTGTTCAAAATATCGAAATCTATAACACATTGAAATTTCATCAAAATCGGAGAGGAGTGCCGCCTCTTTCAAAATAATGACCAAAATTTCTTTTGTTTATATCTTTTTAATAAAAAACGAACGACGGCTAAAACCTTCTAAAGGTCACTCAGAAGGGTAACACCTTGACAACAAATGTGTAAAGTCAAGTGTAAACGTAATATTTACCTTATATTTGACTCTTTTGTATGTATGTATATATAGTATAGTCTAATTAAATATAATTTCACAAAATATATGTAAGCATATTTCTTTTTGGCACCTATCGAATGAAAATATTTGGTTTGTTTTTAAATGCATGCATACAAACTTCTGGCATCGGCTTTAATTATTGTTCAATGGTAAGCAATCGAAGTTGAAATCAACGAACAGTCGTCAAGTATTACGACGTAATAATTATTCCGCGATGTCGGAGAGTCTTTCGGTAAAATAATAATTATATTTTTTCATATTTATCAGAATCTTATCTCTGAGCCACGTGCGCTTTCCATTTAAGAACTAGATAAGTAGCAACCTGCAGACATATTATCCAACTGCACAGAGCAAGCATAATCGTGTGAAAAGAGACTGTCGGCATGTCCATCGCCTCCAGAATTCTATCCGGAATACGCAGTGGACAATAGATTTTCAAGCATGGTAGCTTTTGCCTATCCTCATCGTAAAGTGCTTGCAGAATACCTTCGAACGCATACCTGCAAATGCAACGCACAATTTTTATGCATCTTAACTAAACCTGAAAGCACTCGAAAAATTCTCTTCGAATATTTGAGAGCTAGACGGTACGAATTATTTGTGGTTGTAGCATCGACTAACCCTAGATATTACATCTATAAACTAAACTATGACGCGTAGAAATACACGCCGCTAACTAATATAGATAAACAAATATAATTGAATTTTTATGTAACAACAAAAATACTTTACTGGTCTGTGTTCTGAAAAAACAGTATAAGTGAAATCTAAAGTCACTAATTAATCATGTAGAAAATCACAAATAATCGTCTAATGTTACAAGATTTAAATGTTTCGTCTATCTAGGGTTAAAAAATTTTGAAAAATATAGAAAAACAAGAAAGGAGGTTATAGTGTCAATAGTAAAAATAGCAGTCCTAAAAAAAATATGAAATTAATAAAACGTAGAAAATAAATAAAAAAATATGTAAGAAACAATTAAAAAACATATACATGTAAAAACTAGACTGGATTGCACTATATCATACCTGAAGAAACTGATGGTGCAAAATGGTTGAAGATAGTCCGCTACCTCGCTGAATTTGAGGAAAAAGCCGGCGAAGAGGATTATGGGCATGTTGATGGCAGGAATCAAAAATACTCCCAACTGTGAAAATATTTAAAAATTTGAGAGAGAGAGAGAGGGGGGGGGGGGGGGGGGGGGAGGGGGGGGGGGGGAGGAGGGGGAGGGGGAGAAGGGGTGAGGGAGAGAGAGAGAGAGAGAGAGAGAGAGAGAGACCACTGTATTAGCAAGCAAGGTTCTGTTATTTCTATAATTAAAATAACGCAGATCACGCTGCGATTTGAATGGCCTGCTCGACCTGAATTGATTTTTATGCGACTTTCGAGAGATATTCTTTATTGACATCAGCATGTTAAATTGTTGGAAACGCGATGCAATTGTCATGCAATGAAGCGCCAAAATCAAAGTTCTCGTAAAATTTGAATAATTTCATTACCTGCTGCTGGAACGCAACGCCGACAAGCATGCCCGACGACTGTCCCAAGATCGTTGTTAGGATGCAGATAAACCATATGCGGAAGAACCTATTGCACTCCATCGGTTGGCCAGTCATGTAGTACGTTATGAAAATAAACACGGAAGGACAAAGTAACTGTACACAAATAAATAACAATAATAATTACACGATAACTGTTGACATGGAAAATTAGTGTAATCGCTACTTATTAGCATCGACTTACTTGCAACGGTAAATCCGACAGAATTTTTGCCATATAGTATGATCTCAAGCGATACCAATTGTTCAGGTATTCTCGCAAGAACACCATAGCCTCTATAGGAACTGCAAACAAAATGTACATTACCTATACTTGGAAGAATTAGACACCTTCTAACGAATGGGCTGATTTCTCACTTACACATTAGCACAGCCGGCATAGAACTCGAAAAATATAAAAACAGCAGAACGAAAAATATACAAGCAATATTGCTATTAACTCTACCAGCGTCGTTACCGGTATCGTAAAACACGGCGCCTAGTAACAAAGCTACTACCACGTGAGCGACGAACCTCAGTTTAGTTAGTGTCTAAAAGTAAAATGGCAACATAGCGAAATGAAAAAATTATATATAAAGCTATGTCCACACTGAAGCAACATCGAGCAACTTTTTGTCGCCTCTTATTGTTGCATTCTTCTTCCTCTATTCGGTAAAGAAGGAAGAAGGTGTAACAAGACGCAACAAAACGTTGCTTGATGTTGCTTCAGCGTGGACATAGTTTGACAGAGAAAATACGGCTAATGTTGCTTAAGTGTACAATCGATTAGCGCATTCGATATAACTGTACTAACATTGTCCCGTTTGTTACAGATCATTCCTCTCATTAACAGCACCGTCAACTCTTGCCACATAGGTGACTTTAATTTGGTCGAACTATTTTCAATTCTCGGTGCATCGGCTGCATCTGAATCTGAATCTGAAATGTTAACTGCATTGAATCAGTAACAGTTACCATGCTGAAAAGGTCTCATACACCTAGGACACGGAGAAACAGCAAGGTCAGCTTTAACTTTGCAGCATCGTGTTAAAAATACTTGGTAAAGTCGATTAGTCTGACCCACCTAGGTACATGAGACCCCTTAATAATTCAAATTGCTTTCAAGTACTCATTGCAGGACACCGGAACGATGTTCTGCGTTTCTGATAGTTGCTGCGATTTATTTCGTACAAGTTGTCCAAGTCTCCGCCCCTTTCAGCGGTTACGACCTCTAAAACTGTTTACACAGTGAACTATCAGTGCGAGAGTTGTTGAATTGATATACATACACACACATATACAGGGTGTTCATTTGAAAATTTTCCAGCCGAATATCTCGAAAAGTATGACAGATATTAAGAAAGTGTAAAACACGTGTTCAAGGATTTCGAGGGGGAAAGAGGGGGGCAGTATCAGTTTTTTATTTGGGTGGCGTTTTCAACGTCATTTGAAGGTCAACTTTGTTTTTTTCAAATGGAAACCTATATTTTTTATTATGGGGTCTACGTTATTGTACGTAAAAAGACCAGCAATTTTCGTTTGATACTTTTTTTTATTTGCGCACTAGTTTCGGAGATATTTAAACAGAAGTAGAACGAGTCATACTTATACTGCGAGAAAGTTTGTAATTTCTTTATAACTATAATAAATTTTCAAAATGTTCTCCGTTGTTTTCTAAACGATAATACAGACGATTCTCAAATTCTGAACGAACATTTTTGAAGATATCTGTTGGAATAGCTCTACAACAGACAACATAAACAAGAGATCGATAGAGGACAATTTTGTTTTCAAACGGTACGTGCTAGTACATCTGGAAAACATCAACTATTTGCGTCGCAGAATTGTACAGGAATGTAGAGCTATTCCAACAGATACCTTAAAAAACGTTTGTTCAGAATTTGAGAATCGTCTGTATTATTGTTTTGGAAAACAAAGGAGAACATTTTGAAAATTTGTTATAATTATAAAGAAATTGCAAACTTTCTCGCAGTATAAGTATGACTCGCTCTACTTCTCTTTAAATATCTCCGAAACTAGTGCGCATATAAAACTAATTATCCTACGAAAACCGTTGATCTTTTACGTACAATAAAATCCCATAATAAAAAATATAGGTTTCCATTTGAAAAAACAAAGTTCACCTTCAAATGACCTTGAAAACACCACTCAAATAAAAAACTGATACTGCCCCCCCCTCCCCTCCCCTCCCCTATTCCCCCCTCTTTCCCCCACGAAATCGTTGGACACGTGTTTTACACTTTTTTAACACTAGATTTACGGGACCCGTCAAAACGACGGGTTCTAATATTCTTGATTTGCGATTATTAAGATTGTAAAAGTGCTTTCCTGAGGAATTATTTACCAAATTTATTTCTTTGGGTATATATTATTGGAAAAATAGCCAAAAATTTGGATAGACACATCCTTGTTACGTTTATAGAATAATGTGAAATAGTTATTTCTACAGCTCCGTAAACCTAGTGTTAATACCTTTCATTATTTTCGAGATATTCGGCTGGAAAGTTTGCAAATGAACACCCTGTATATATACATATATATTATTGCGATTCGAGTGAATTACCAAATTCGGCTATATTATAAAATTGCGGGCATACATATTGCGCCGAGTCCAAAGTACTTGGAACATCATCCCAGGAGCCACAGTAGAATGATCTTCCCGCGTGAAGTACCAACAGGTCGTCGAACTTTGATATGATCCGACTGCTGGGTTGGTGGATAGTGCAAGCAACCGTGCAGCCGAATCTTGCCATTCTATGCAGCAAACTAATCACCTGGACAAAATGATTTTGTTAAAACCGGTTCTACAAAATACTCTACTACGCTAGCCGCTAGACTGCGAATCTTCGTGCAAATTTCTACAATCGTGAGTTGCTTGATCGGAAGCGGGATAAATAGAAAACTTCTTCTGTCCGTTGTCAGATTTCTTCGAGACATTACAGGCATTGGATCCGCAATTTACCGATCGCAAATCATTTTACAAGATTTTACAAGAAACAATGAAAATTCTATTAGGTTTCCGATTAGAGTCTAAAATTGTGGATTTGTACAAACATCTGTAGTTTAGCTGTGGAAATTTCCATTAATTACTGTAAAGGACCTGCCACGATGAGGTGCTGTCAAGACCGCTGGTTGGTTCGTCAAGCAACAACAGCGACGGTCTCGTTACCATTTCTATGCCTATCGACAGCCGTTTTTTCTCTCCGCCGCTCAAGCTCTCCACCATTGTGTCCAAGCAGCTCGACAAATTCAAATTGTCTGCTATTTCCTCAACCTGTTCAAATATACATATATTTACGTCATGTTTATTGCTCTTACCGGCATTGCATATGTATGACATCCGCGACTTCGTGCATACTATGATGTAATCAGAATATCGATAACCCTTTTTTAACAGTGCGTTTGATTAAACATAATAAC
This sequence comes from Lasioglossum figueresi, assembly GCA_028455805.1. Taxonomy (NCBI): domain Eukaryota; kingdom Metazoa; phylum Arthropoda; class Insecta; order Hymenoptera; family Halictidae; genus Lasioglossum; species Lasioglossum figueresi. Next base: position 15,433,841 of record CM052193.1, on the reverse strand, counting down.
TATAAAGACTGATGAGGAACGATCCCGAAGCCGAAAATGAGAAATATCATGAAACCTTGGAGATATACATATGTACATATAGTATAGTGCATATGTAGATATGCTATATGTATGTGTATGTGCAATCATAGAATTTTTCAGAGTATTTTCCGTAACCTCGCAAATTTTTATCAATCCGTCTTGAACTCACGATTAAATTGAAAGCTCGTCGGTCACGGATCCCTTGAACTTTCAGTCGCGCAGCAATGTAGAGAGTCTCCCGTGCGGTAAGCAACGGCAATAATGCGAATTCTTGCGGCAAGAAACAAGTTTGCTTGCGAAAAGTATCAGCGTTCCATTCGCGATCATTAACGGTGATAGAGCCTTTCACGTTGGCCGACTTCAGGGTGGAAATTATGCGAAGTAGTGTCGTTTTCCCAGCGCCGGACGGTCCCAAGATCGCAGTGAATCGTCCCGGGCGAAAACATCCGTTGACGTTCTCCAAAATTTTTTTTTTGCCTACAAATAAATCATTTTTTTTACTAAGATCATTACCTTCTGGCTTTTTTATAAGTCTTTCTTAGTATGTTAATATTTTCTACACTTTTTCGTATAATATTTAATAATCAATTCTATAGCTTTTTTCTGCACCGAGTTTTTTAAATCTTTTTATTCGCATGTTACTCACATTTTTAGGGAAAAATGACTGTAACTAATATACAAAATAGATGCAGCTGAAAATCTAGTCGGTGTTGCGTCAAACATACACGGTTCAAGGCAGACGATCATTGAATCATCGTTAAATGTGATTACTAGACTGCGGATTTAATTTATGCATTTATCACAACTTGTAAAACAAATAACAACAGTGAAAAGCTCGCGATTTCAGATTCGACCAGCAGTATTGATGAAACTGAGAGAGGGGAGGGGGTTAGAGAGGGAGGGAGAGAGAGAGAGAGAGAGAGAGAGAGAGAGACAGAGTGAGAGAGAAAGAAAGAGTAAGAGAAAGTGTTCCAGTCGCGTACTCGGAACGTTTTAAAAAGCGTTTAAAAAAATCCATTGAGAATCATCCGATAAATGTTTCCCCACACGTTGCCCAGCATTCCGTCACAACAAAGAAGATAAAGCTTGCACGCGTATATCGTAATCTGCAATTTCCTTACATGCGCAAACGACTTGCCTTTCTTGCGAAAAACCTCGTACGTGAGATCGTCGAACTGGACATGCATCTTGGTGAACGTTCGCGTTCCAGGATTGAGAAAACTCTGATCGTCTTTCAATTCGATTCTGCATTCCTCCTCCAGCATATTAACAACTGTCGCGTCCCCGATCGTACCGTTGCGATTGTGATTGTGATTGCACGCCTCCATCTCGTTTCTTTGTGTTTTCGTTTCTCGACAGCTAGCTAATCAGCTCCGTCGTTTCGGTTGTCAGTTGATCCATCGGTCGTTTCAGATAAACGGCTGAGAAGCTTGTTGCATATTACTCGGTGTACGTTACGTGAATTTCTGCAAATCGTATTTCAAATTATCCGTGAAATTCGAACGAAGAAATATTATCGTAAGGCGACAGTCGATTAACGCGAAGGCAATCATTTTCGAACAATGGTCACACTGAGCTGCCTCGATCGTTTGGAAATGGAAACGATGTAAAATGCTCTACAACAAATCGGCAAAACTGACTCTAAGCGATTGCAAGACAGCGATAAACTATCATGCGCTATCTCCGCGCATAACTTTCCACCTTCGCCCTTGCATCCGGTGCAAGATAAATACCGATCCGGTCGGTACCAACGTAAACGCGCTTTCTTTATGTTCTACTGTTTTTCATCGACAATTCAGAATTCAAAAAAATTTTGTTTCAAGTGTACGTTGCTTGCTATCGATCAATTTTATAAACGGATTGTTCACGTTCTCCCACCACCCGGAGGATTTCACTTACCAGCCGAAAAGTCTGCGGATTCCGTCACGGAACACAGTGGCTAACTCCGATCATCGTTGCTCGAAATTCGCCAATCAAAGTGGAAATAGATTGCGCGGTCGAAACAAGCACTTGAAACCGTGTGTTGTTTGAGAGAGCGCGATCTCGGGTGATCTCGGGCGAACCGGTTGATCCGACGCGAATGAATTCGTCGTAGCGACTGCCGATCTACCGATTGCCGACGCGCGCCAGTTTTCCGGCGTAACTCTCTCGCCCTGCATATCACGACTATACTACGTTCGTAATTCGACCTTGATTTACGATTAGATGCTAGCGCTTCGCTCTTTCAATAGTAATCGGGAATTCTAGGCTATATGTACGAATCGTGCATTCGCAACGCTCTTATCGAGCGAACTGGAAAAAATTTGCGAGCTCTCGCGATGCTGCACCCCTCTCACCTATGTTTATTGTCATGTTTACACTCTGAGTGGCCAACTGTTTTTACCCTAGCGGTACCCAACTACATTTTACAAAAAATTCAACATTTTTTACCTTTTCTGTATAGCCTAGCTTGTATGTATGCGTAGAATTGTTGAAAAATCGTAAACTACATAACGGATAATCGATTTTTGTTTAAATCACCACAAACAGCTTTTATTTTTGATATTGCAGTCTCGTTTGATGCAAAGTGCAAAACTGACAAGGTTCCAGATGACGCATGACATGGAGTTAGACACTAGACAATGGATCTGCTAGTCTGTGCTTAATAAAAAAAAAATGAAAACACTGCTAAGACGTTGCTTAATTTGCTTAGCGAATATTATTTTTTAAACAAACAATAAGTATTCGTATTTCTAAGCGAAGAAAATGTTCCTCGAAAAAATGATATTGTGACTGTCTGCCGGAATGTATTGGGTTCTCGAATCCTGTCGAAGAAACTATTTTTTGTCATTTTATTACGTTAACGTTGTGCACAATGCAAGACGATTGCGCTGCTCTACCACCGTCGCGTTGCATAAAAAATATAAGCTTTGACCTGAATTTATTGGTAATAATGAAACAGACAGTATTTTTTTGATTAAATCACATGTTGGAGATATACTAAATCATTGTCATCACTGTGTGTTATTGTAATATACGTATTAATTCACTGTTTTAAATCGTAATGAAATCGATGGCAAATAACGACGCCTTTTTTTGGATTGAAATTGTGGTAATGCGCTAAAACCAAATTGAAGGAGGCTCTGGATGTATTCGTTTAATATTCCCTTTAAATACGATGATGCAAATACAAAAAAGATACAGTTAATTATATTCTAAATATATTAAACTTTCTCTCTCCTTCTCTCTCTTTCTTTCTTGGTAATCAGTATCAGCGTGACTCGTAAAAAAAAAAGATAAAAAAACTCTGATCGTTTAAAATTAGACACATCATTAAGAAAATGTCATTGATTCACGATACCATGCTATCTCGAGATAAGAAGAGTTTTTCCATCTATCGTGTGGCACGTGTGTTTATCGTACACGTACAATGTATAACAGTTCACGAAATTGTATATACATATACAATCCATCGCATCTATAACAAAGTACAATAAATGCAATGATAATTGTGTCCTTGCGGCGAACAGTCTTGATATGAAGTTACATATCACTTTACATTGCACGAAATGTATCTCAAATAGAAGGTCAGTCTTTCAGAAGAATTCGATTATACTGTTCTATTTGCACTAATTGTAAGCTGAACACAACACGTATCTCAACCATAGAAAATCTGATTTCACAGAATCTCACATCAATCAATTACGATTTACAATCGTTTCTCCAGTTTGAGTTTCAACAACGCGAACGCCCCGATGTCCAACACGAAGTATAAGCATGTCAGAACGATCATGCAAAACCAGTAATCGGCTTGTTTCATGTCCACGGCGCTCAACAGTTTCTCTGGCACTGCGAAATGGCAATAGACGTCCGAACAGGACAGTTTTGGTCTGTTATAACTGGAATCACAGAAGATAATTTTGTGTTGATCGAGCATCATAATTTATTGCTCGAGATTAACCCGCCCACTATGCTATATTTGATAAGATATCGGTACCTGAGCCAATAAGTTATAACGCGATCATCAATCGAGATATTAGAACAGAAGTAATAGAAAGAAAGCTAAGAAGCTATCAGAGGAAGTGTAACAAATATAACTATTAGAGGAAGGAGTAGAAGTATAAACGTTCAAGTACGAAAGTAGATAATTTTCAAATAGCTAACAATATTGAAAGCATGGGTAGCGTGTAGTGCAGGAACCCGAAAACTTCGGCTCGAGACGAGTCCAGAATTTGATTGAAGATCGAAAGGGGTTCTCGAAAATTTCGGGATTCCCTAGATATTCGGGTTCTCTAAATGTACTGGGAATCCGGAAGATATTCGAGTACCCGACCTGTCCCGATCCAATCCGACATTTTCGGGATTTCGCGCACGGTTCTAGTACGGAATTAAATACACTGACAAGCTAAGTTTAATACCGAAGCGTTCTTACCCATAGATAGCAACCATTACACCCTCAAAACCGTATTTAAGAAATGACAAATGAAAGAGCCAGCGTAGATATGGATGAGCATCTCTGAATTGAACAAAGAATCCGCTAAATATTAAGAAAGGAAGAATGAAAAGAGGTCCGAAGATCATACCATGCTGAAAGAAAACAAAGTGGTTTACGTATTAACGGAACATCGGTATAATGCTAAGAAAATTACAGAATCATTAAACGAGACCGAATCGTAAATAACGATGTAACTCGATCCTTTGGTTTGTTTATACAGACCTGCAATTTCATTCCAGTTCCAATTAACAGACCGATCGTTTGAGCAACCATACTGATGGCGAAGCACATCAAAACGTAGAGACAGAAACGTCGAAGTTCCAACAGCTGATCGCTCATGTAATACACTATGAGAATGTACATGGAGATTGCGACGAATTGAATAGGAAAATCGGCCAACTTATTTGCGAGGTATACAGAGGGCAACCTGTACCAACGATTAAAGTGTTCGCGTGTGATAATTGGCAACTCCGAGGGAACTGTAAAAAGGTAAACGCTAATGACCGTTGGCTAAATAATAACACAGTCGACAAAAGAAACTGCAGGCATCAGCCGCAGTGGCGCGTTACAATTATAGTCTTACATGTGGTGACGGTAGCGCTAAATGCACTAAACATGAGAAACATTATGTTAAAGAACAGAAGATTGAAGTTGTCTAGGACGTACACCGCATCCTGTCCAATCTTGAAGTATATTGTCCCAACGAGCAGAGCGATTACAAAATGCATTGCCAGCCGCGTGAATGTTAATACCTGAAAACGAAACGAAACGATACGATACGCATCGATGTCTAATTATTTTGCAGAATTGTTAATAGGGGTGTACAGTGTAGATTTTCGGGTTCTCGGGTAGCATTAACGAGAGTAGCGTAATCATTTTATTCTCTTCCTACAAGAATATTTTTCAAACGATTTACCTTATCTCTAGACAGTTTAATGGCATTTCGTTTGAGAAGAATGAACACCTGATTCAAAGAATTGGTAGCATAATCGGAGGAACTTTTGGCTTTGCTGCGGACAGGATCCATTTCCATCGGGTGTCGTTGTCGAAGCGCTTGAAACGATGCTGTTACATTTAAAGCGATAACTTCCTCCTGACAATTGACGTTTATATTGCTCGTTGACCTCCAAGCATTATTTTTTCCATTCTCAATGGCTTCCACCAATTCTGGTACGTATTTGCCGTAATCTCCGTTGCAGATTTCCATCACTGCACAAAGGAAGACGAAAACGGTTTAGAAATCACACGCCTTTACCAAATACGATGGATCACACTTGCGATGTACAGTAAAATCGATATTACTGTCCACCAGCCGTATTTTTGGTGGACAGTAATCTTGGTGTTTGTGATCGTATTTTTGTTACTTCAAAGGAGAGTCCGAACATAGAGAAGGTCAGAATGAAATTCAAAGGGGAGTCCGAGCATAGAGAAGGACAGAATGAAATTCAAAGGAGAAGCCGAACATAGAGAAGGACAGAATTGAGTGTCTCTTTCTTTCCCATACGCTCTCCTTCCTTGCGACCGAAACTTGAATCGTCGATTTAACCACTAAATACAATTGGAATGATATCGTGTTTGGTCTTATATTAATCAGAAAAATCCCAGAAATACGATAATGAAATTTCATTAAAAAAAAATAAATGAAGAAAATGAAGAAAGTTGAACATTTCGATTGATTCGAGTCAATGTGTGGTGTTTACACCGATATACTCGGCGCGGCGCGGCGCGGCGCGGCGCGGCGTCGGCCGCCAGTGGAATGAGTAGGCACTGGACTTAGAACCCGGTGTTGACTGAGGACAGTAATCTCGACTTTACTGTATTAGTATACTCGTGGTAGTAGTAAACGAACGACGCGACACGCGAGTGTAAAATAAGATAGGCACGCGAATACGTGTCGGGATAGGGCGACGTTTCCATTTACTTACAATAGTCGGCTGGATTGTAATGCGTCGGGCATTGCAGTCCGAGGCTGCTCAAATAAGGCACTAAATTCTGCGTGCTACCACTGTAGACGCAACTTCCGTCAGCGATCACATAAAGATGATCTATCATGTTCAGAAGCGAAGCGCTCGGTTGATGGATCGAGCAAATTACCGTCTGCCCTGACTTCGCCAATTGCTTCAGCAACGTTATACAATACTTTGAGGTGACACTGTCTAATCCGCTAAAACAAAATAGATTCTCGCATAAACTGAGTGAATTCACTGCAAGATAAAACGGCTTTGGAGACATCCAACTCTTTTCTTAACAATTTTAACGGGTTGCTAATAATAGAACAGTGTCGTTAAACGACACTTACGAGTATGTACAATGAAAAACCTTTGAAAAAATTCCTAAATAAATTCCTAAATAAATTCGTATAAATAGAAGAAGTGGAGGAGAATGTTCTCCTTCTAGATACCTAGTAGGCTCGTCCAGGAACAAAAGTGGTGGACTATTGAGTAATTCCAACGCAATGGCCAATCTTTTCCTTTCTCCGCCACTGAGCCATCCTGTGCGCGTGCGACGAGACGAGTCCAGGTTCATTGTCACTAAAATTTGGTCGATCTAAAAATAGTCACACGATTATTGGTAGAGGTGATTGGGGTTCAAAGTAACTTCGCGAATAGAAAGTAATTTCTTAAAAAACCGAATTTTGCACCGTTTAAAACAAGTTACTTCGCAATCAACTACCTTCCGTTTCTTCTCCTGTTGGCTCATGGAAAGTTTAAGATCCGCGGCAACGTCCATGGCTTCCTGTACGGTCAACAATGGTTGCAATTTGTCGTCCTGCATTATATAGGCAGACGATCTTTTAAATTCAGTGAGATTTCTGGCCCTTGAGTTCACCATTATGTTCCCGCTGACGCCAGTCGTCCTGGAATTAAACAGATTCCTGTTTTTCAACGGTATAAGGTACAAAGACAACTATTGTAATTCATTCAATGAATCATTCATTGAATTTCAGTCAATGGCCTCGATCATTCATTGCTGGTCCGATAAAGAATAAAAGGAATAATTTAAAGCGTGTTCAACTGTTCAACCTACTTAACAAGTCGCTCAAAGTAGCCACGCATTATTCAGTCGTTTAAATCGTCGTCTTATCGTGCTGTGAAACGTAATTCGGACTGATTGAACTGGAATTAAACGCTCCGTATAGTTAATTCTTTAATAATTCAATTTTCTCGTTACATGTCACCCCGAACACTCGTGAATACGTATTCCGTACCCAAAGTAATGTCTCGTAGAATTGATCTATTTTTGCTGAACTTAGAAAAATGACAAAGAAAACTACATTTTTGAAAATTCTTATTCCTTTAAAAAGATAATTCTAGTTCATTCTAGCTACTGAAAACCTATTCATAGACATTTCAACGATTATACGCACTGTATCTGATAGAGGCTTGGCAATTTTCTTTCAAACAATATGTAATCTTAAGAGCTCGAAGATTACGTTACTCGAGATAACTTGTGCTTTTAAAGTTGGAATCGATATCGTTATCGAACAGGTCCTTAATTGTTAATTGTCGTTAATCGTCCCTAGTTTATTGAAAAAGAAAGTCCGTAATTGTATATCCTCGACTCTGAGAAGTGTTAATTCCAGCTTCGATCGCGACGTATCGAGTGAACGAGGATACAATTTATTTCTTGTTTATCGTAACGCGTGTGTCAAAGCGCGATGAAAACAGACGTTTATCGTTCTTACACGGAGTAAAAACTAAAAAAGATTTCTTTGGTCACCCAAGGTTTATCGGTGATAACCGTATTACCACGAGTGAAAGACAACGTAAAGTCAGCGGAAATGCAAACGATTGTATGCGTTCGATTCAGCGTTCAGACGAATTTACGCATCGAGACTCCCATATCTAATCGCTGGCAGAATTTTCTTCAGCCGCTGTCGATTAATAAACTCGATCACAGAGTTCATATGTATACAATAGATCGTACACAGAATGCGTTTCAAATCGGCGACTTTAACTATCATTCATAAAAATCAAGATATTACAGTACGAGCATACCGAAGCCCAGTTTGTTTTTAGCTACTGTTTACAAGAGGGCAAAGTTTTTCACAGAGGCGAACATTTTTATATAATACTTACTACTGATAGATTTAAATGATTTTTCAGTATGTATTATAAGTTGATAAGTAGGTAATTTTGTAGTATTTACCAATTCAGCGAATTATAAGATATCTGCACGAATTTGAACGAAAGAAAGTTCGCAGCGTTTTCAAATTAAGAATCAAAGGTAAAATTAAAGTATTTATTCGTATGTTTACTCGTTGTCGATAAGACAAATAAATAATCTAAGTTATCTCGAAAATGAAAAAAAAGTAATAGAACAGAATCGAAAATATGTTATTGAATACATCTATGAATAAATATCTAAATTTTAGCTTTCAATTTTAATTTACAAACGCTACGAACTTTCGTTCCAACCCAATAAAACCGATCGAATAAGAAGTATCCCTGACCTTCTGGGTCAGTGTTCTTTTTATTCAATACTCTCTCAGCGCATAACTTTGCCAGGCCTAATGACCCAAATCGTCATCGATACTTCCTCCTCGATCGGTTTCGATCTATTTACTTTTGCAAATAGCTGAACGGTCGTGCAATCAATTCAATATACATTAATTCATCTTCATGTATGTACGCGTACGATACATTCGCACAAGATCAGGCCAATTAACCGTATAACAATATTTGACAAACATGTTAAGGCTAACTATACTAACACGAAGCCTGCCAGCACATTCAACAGCGTTGACTTTCCCGCGCCAGACAGTCCCATGATCGCCGTGAGTTCGCCAGCTCTGAATTCGCCGCTCACATTCTTCAGCAACTCCAGGCTCGCTGAAAATACACATCGATGCGAATACAATCCAGACTATCTAATAGCAAATATACTAAAAATTAGTCGAGCGAAAAACTACACCGTGAACAGTGTAGTAAACAGTGTGGAGCATCTTGAGTGTGAACTGGGGCACATTACATTCTCATTCCACGCGCTTAGCTAGCCGTGTTTAAGCCACGCCCTTTTATGTGTTAGCCAGTTACGCGAACTTCGTGTCTTAATCCCGTACAATGTTAATTGAAATATTACATTATGCTTGGAAATGTTAATTGTGGATGTACATTTTCCGAGATAAGAGAGACAAGGATCCTCGCCTACGATGAAGGAACGAAGACAGTGAAAGTTTCTATTAATTTTAGAAGAGAAATAAACAGGCTCCGAACGTTCGCGACATCGGTGTTTGCTTTCACCTTGCAGAACCTGTGCATTTCTCTCACTCCGCGAGAGAAACTTCAAATCTATTCGGGAGAGGATGCCTAAACTTGAAAAGACTGGAAACAGTCCGATCGACAAATCCACGGCAACCAGTGACAAGAGAATTCGCGAAATGTCACGCAAATCTGTACAGCTATTACACGTTATCCATCCAATAATTAACTGTTAATAAAGATTCGTGACAATGCCATGTCCTCACAACTAATTCACCATGTCCTGTTTGCGTACTAATCCAATGTCGCGCTCCGACGTTGCTCGATGACGATATCGTGAAACTTTGAATATTCACAAACTGGTCAAAGTGGTGAAAGTGATCACAGTGTTCAAAGTTCGCACTTTGAATTGTACTGTTGCGGATGTTTCCAACTATTCGAACATTATTCTTATCAACAGCTGAATTCTTATCGTACCGATGATCCGCTGTCGCGGACAAACACTAAAGAACTTTCAAAAAATTGTATTTTGGTAACTAGGTGATTTGATAACTTCGATAAGAATTCGTAACAGCATAATATGTATACCCGCGAGCCAGTAAAATCAGTTTAGAAAAGATTGGGCAAGTATCTCAGACCGATAAGTCAAACATGGCTGCGTTTATGGGGTGGGTGCTGGATAAGACCTAATATTTAATTAACTAAAATTGTACACTTTCGATACGTCCAAATACTTGAACTTTATTTCTCGATAAAAATGCAGCAAGCGTGCACCGATATTGGAAGTTAGCATTTGTCGAACACCGGATGTAAATATGTAGTTGGAGAAATAGTGGTGTAGAAGGGAGAGGAAAGCGAGGAGGGAATACGATTAACCTATAATATCGGATTAACAAATACCTCTGTTATATACCCATGGTGAATAATGCGTATAATAGTATAGGAACGTTTGAGAATATGCGAACTGTTCCCTGGACAGTTGACCACGGTTCAACAAGGGTCCCATTCAATTTGTTACAGACGATACGTCGCGCCGGCGTCCGTAATATATATATATATACATATATTTTTTTTAAAGAGTTCTTAACCATGTTTATCCTCGTGCCGTTCCTCCAGTGGTTCAGGGTTAATAAACTCATAGCAGCCCGACAACACACGCGCACATCAGCGATCGCTATTGTGCACACCGTCTATTTATACCGTTCTGGGACGAATTCTCCGACAGCACTCGAAGCTGACAATGAATACTAAAGGGACGTTCATCGTATGTTGCCTTTAATAAATAATTGCGATACAACCGCAAAAACCAAACTGTAGAGTTGGAATCTCTAAATCATGGTTTTTATGACTTTACAGAACAAAGTATATTAAATTAATTTGACCATTTTTAAGCGAACTGCGAGAGATTGTGCGGATGACAAATCTGTGATATAGAACGTGTTAATAAAAGTATGTATTCCACTTCTTTCCAGTAGCTATATATCATTCTTTTGCAATTTACACCTGTAGAGACTAAGAATATGGATGTTGTGTCAGCACTCGTTCTCAAAAGTTTCGGATCGCCAATGAAACCGTTTAGCCGCGAGACTCGATTAATTATGGCAAAACGTGTCGCGCACGAACGAGAACAATGACAGATAATATGCTAAGCGTATCTTCGGGACCGACATTATTATTGACGAGTTCAACGTTTCCCATTGCGCCAATCTTTGGCGTGCACTTCACCCATGGACGACCCACTTGTTATTCGAGTCAATTGTAACAAGCTGTACATTATAATTGTTCAAAGCGGACGCCTCTTGGCCATGTAACTCGAGCGAAAATGATGTTCCACTTGTATCCGTGCTAGATCATATCGCGAATCGCGAAGTAACCGTATCGAAACATCTACGCTTGAACGAGTCCGATCAAGTAAATCGATTACGAAACAAAATTTAATTACAAGCAATTTTTTGGTTTTTCGTTTCATTCGAATGTAAGGCGGAAATATTTACACGTACGATAGAAGAGCTATGTGTGCATTTACCATTCGATGCGAGATCCATCGATGGAAGATTTCCGGAAAAATCATGTTTTCATCGCGTCGTCGCGTGTACTCGCATATTCATTATAGTACCGCCGATGTAAATGGTATTGCGTGTACACCTCGGTATCGCGCGTGTATGTCGGATACGCGCATATAATGCTAATTAATTTTCGATAATGGAATCGAAATCTTCTCGACAGCGGGTCGCGATTCAATGTCACAGTTTTTTGCTGTATCTAATAGCAGCATGATTATTTACAACCAAAACACATTATTAGATTGTACTTTACGCAGGCTATAATTTATTAATATACACACAAGACTGTTACAAGTATATGTACAGTTACACGTTATGTAGTTGAGTTCTTAAAAGGTTATTGCATTTAGAACGGTGTACGAAGACTTTTTTGTCTGACTGTAAATAACGTGTTTACGAATAATCTTGAGTGGAATCAGTGTAACAAAGTGTAATTGTAATAAATTTTATAACTCCGTCTAAACGGTAAGAGATCGCAGAATGTTGTTTGCAGCTCAATGCAAAAAATCAGGGATCTGTATTACCGACGTTTCTCAAATAAGAAACGACGCGACGCACTGTGGGACTGACAATGAGTACCTATACACTACATATACATATACATATACATATACATATACATATACATATACATATACATATAGTTATAGCGTTTCGATTAACTAAGAAAACGAACGATACTCACTTCTGGACAGAATCCAGGGTCGCGCGGTGTACGAGACATCCTCGAAGACTAGAAATATCGAATCGTTGACATCCATCGCGTCGTCCAATTTTTTGGTGGTGGTCGGCGCGTTTTCCGAACTACACATGGCGTGCCTCAGCTGCTGTTGCATCTCGATCAGTACTTTCGTGCCCATTCTCTATATTTTTCTCGGCACGGGCATTCGAATATTCGCAGGCGCGCTTTCTCTTTCTTTTCCGAATGCTCGGCGATGGTTATCGGGCTCTCTAAACACAACAAAACACGATTGAGAAAGTTATACATACGTTACACGTAAAAAAAGAAAAAAATGAAAAGAGAAGAGGAGAGACACGGGAACTGGTTATACAGTACATATTGCATTTCGCAACCGATCGTGGGCGGTACGCTTATGGGTTTTGGGCCAGCGCATACCGAGAGTCGCGTTTCGACGCGACACATGTGAAACACTAATGACTGTACGGTATCAACAGATTGTTGTACCGCCAAGCCGTTATCGGCGCGCACGCGGCCAAAGTACGGAAATAAATGTTTCCACTGGGTATTTATGATCACAGCCAGCACGCATCATGAGAGAAATCATAGCACACCGGTTTCTATAAAAGTCTTTCCCCTTTATTGTATACGAAATTTGATCCACTTCGATACACAGAACATCGATGTAACTACTACCCGACGGGTGTAGTCCTGGTTAATCTGCATTGCAAATAGTAGACGTTTCAGACGATACCAGAGAGAGAGAGAGCACTCGACGCGAACTCAATATTTTACTTTAATATAAAATTCACAACGAGAACGCTGTCGGAAGATACTATATAGACGTACAGTCGAGACAGCGAGATTATGTAGTACGTAATTTCAAATTTCTAGACTGCGGATTTGATTCGACTATACCAAAAGTGAATAAGTAAAATACAAAACAGGGAAGACATTGAAACAACTCAAGAATATCGTTACACTGCATCGGTGTATACTTCTTGCAATTTTGCACAAACATCCGCAGTCCAGTAGTTTCCGTGCGAAAAGCTGTTGCTTATTATCGTTCCTCGAGAGGTTTAGTCCGCAAGATTAACTCTACAGGAATCACATATGATTCGCTACAATAATGCTTCGTTATCGAACATTGTACACTCGGTTTCAAAGCCGGTTTCGCTCGGACCGTCTTGCACGCGTTTCTCTATGTCCTCAGCGCACCGGCGCGGAGCGGCGCGGAGCGGAGCGGCGCGGTGCGCGTCGTCAACTGTATGCGAAACGCTTGGCCAAGAAGCGACAACCATAAACGCACAAACAGAGAGGTCGTCTTCGACGGATAGTGTTCGAGAAGAAGCGTGTATCTAGTCTAGTTTTATCTCGTTCACATGTAATTACTTTTTCTTGCTCTTTTTTTCCCAGACTTATTTATATAACGCGAGATGATTTCTTGTTGCAGCATGCGATTGTGAATATTTACAGAATCGGTGTACGCTACTTCCGGTTTGCTATGTAATTTGCACAAGTGTTGCAAAAAAGTAAAAAAAAAAAAAAAATGTTTTTTATGGAAAATAATAATTGTCTGCATTAATCGTAATACGACAGAAGCCAAGTAAAAATCATTTTGCAGATCCTAACTAAATTTTCTACACGCAATATATTAAGGGAAAAATAATTCCGTCTCCTATTTCTGGGATACGCGGCATTCGTTATAGCCATTATTATAGTGGAAATTCATTCAAGGTCGTCGCCTCGGAACTACGGTAATCCCTTTGAGGCTTTACTCCCACGCATCACCGTCGGATGCAGGCGATGGCATCATATGCAGCGCGGTACATACATAGTAATAATTCTCTATCAATTCGCAGACTATCGGTTCAGCTCGCAAAATTAAGTTTTCGAATCGACTGCTGTCGAGAGTTTATTATCGCTATCGTGTTTGGTAAAAACTCATTCGTCCGACGTTAAAGAACCTTGCACCGCCGCGCGCCGAGATTTTCGTTGAAAGCGATTGTATACATATATACGTACATACTACGAACTACGATACATATAGCGGCGATCAAGAAGCTGACCTTGTTTGAACCGTTTCGCACAGCTCCGTACATATAGGTACAAAGAACAACACTGTATACGCGAAGGCGCAGAGGTCGTTTCTAACGTATTGGTCAGGCTTGCGCATAGAGCCGCGTTGCAATACTGTCGCATCCGACGCGAGACAAAGCTTCGTATCTCATCCCTACCTCGTGATTAAAAACCAGTTAATAATCGAGCACGTTGGAATGTAACCGTAGCGTGGAGCACAGTTGACAGAATCGTTTCGTCTCGTTCAATTACACTGTCCAACAGCCAATAAATGTTTCGATTCTCGCTATTCGATTCTTATAGTTTTTCGTGCTGATTCCGAATCTGCCCTTAATTTTTCTCCGAACAATTGCGAAATTGTTTAGAACAATTCAATTTCTTTTATTATATAACATCGAAATATTTGTTTAAAGTTGAAAAATATGACCTTTTTCAAACTCAAGGAGAAAAAATAAGAACAGATTCGGAATCAGCACGAAAAACTCTATAAAAATCGAAACTACAAAAAAAAGTTGATAGTTGGACCGTGTTATCGTGCGGCGAAACGCTATACGAAATGCACACCATTTTTCCCATATTTTGCATTTTTACCAGTATTTAACCCACCGTTAGTTAGGTGGGGTCTCGTAGACCCCAGAGATTTTAGATTGTTTGTAACATTGTAACAACGCGTGACAGCGAGTCGGGCCTGAGTGTATTTAAAAATTTAATTTCGTGGATCTGCGTTTTTACTCTGAAAAATTACAAGCCTCTTAAGCAATACCTAATCTTATATTCATGAAAAAGCTATTTATTTCTATAATACAATATATTATTTCGGTAGGGTCTGTGAGACCCCCCCCCCCACCTTACCACTTTCGATACATTTTCCCACCTTACCAACGCCGGATTAAGACTTGGATTCTCCAAGGAAAATATTTTTAGTATCTTAAAAGGTCGTTAACCGCAAAAGGATAGCGAACAGACGCGAATACATAAACATGTTTCGGTTGTAGACTGTAGTAAATTCGGTTGTAGCGTAGTTGTATACATACTGTGGTTTAAGAGACAAGAACAGGAGTGGATAAGAGCCTGCAGCTGGAACGAGAGGAATGCGAACAGCAGGGCCTTGTTCTTCTAATATCTCGAGCATAAGATGATAGTAGAAGGGCGGTCCATCGACTGTCCCGGGTGTGAATTGTTTTTTAGTGGGTACGCGTGACCGATCACCCGTCGCCTGAGCCCCACGCTACCCCCTTCTGGGGTATGCGTAATACCATTTTTTTTTACCACACTCTTTAAAAAAAGGTATACTGTTGTAGAACGTAAAACGGAAAACCAGAAGACGGAAGAATTTCGTATGGTAGTTTTAGGGTGAACAACGCGACGGAAAGGGAAGGGATGGGATGGGAAGGGAAGGGAAGGGAAGGGAAGGGAAGGGAAGGGAAGGGAAGGGAAGGGAAGGGTTATTCGACTTCAGAGAACAGAGGGAGTGCGAGTTTCGAGTGCATCTTATGGGTGTGCTTGTGCGGATAAGATTATATGGTCTGTCTCAAGAGTATCGCGGAGCCAGATGTTGATAATGTACCGTTACTCGTTCACTATCATTTTCAAACAAAAATATTCTTTAATTATACGCTAAATAATTTCAGTATACAAATTACAAATTCGGTAGGTACAGGAAATAATTAACGAGATCTGCTAGCCAACGCGTTCACGGAACGAATAGTTGATAGACACTGCTGCACGGTGTCGGATGACTGTTTGGTGGTGCGGATGTAGGGAGCGTAACAAAGATATGATTGGATTTGTCAACGCATACCGAGGAAAAAGACTCGTCGAGGGAAACGTTGAAAGCAACGAAATCTTTCGGGTACATATTATTTTTGATGACTCACGCAAATAATCAGCGAAATGGGTGTTATCTGTTTTACCATCTTTATGTACCTGGAACTTTATCGGGATGTCTTCTGATATTCGATATCCTACAGTTATCTTCCAGGATGCTTCCTTGATGTCTTCTACAAACATTCAACATTGTCTTGTATGTACAATAGCACGGGCTCACAGGCAAATCACCAGGGGGAAATGGGGATACAAAAATAAGATTCGTTGTCGGTGTAATAGTTTGCGATAACACGAATTGCTAAGTAAGAATATCAACACATTTCTTGCAACTTAATAAAAATATTTGCCGTCTATGTCTTGCAATTGCTAGAAACAATATTTATTTGCGAGTTTGAAAGAAAATCAGCTTTAAATTTATTAGGATGCTCTGAACGTGTTCTTCCACCTGGAAGTCTTCATTTTTTCAAAAATGTTACTTAACACGTGTTCATCCGCTAAGCTCTTTAATTGGTATCGTACCGACGCAACGATAGGGGAAACCGTTACGACCATGATAAGAGAAGTTGTCGAATTATTCTTATTGTTGGATAAAACAGTGAAGTTCGTACGAGTTCAATGAACGAAAAATATTCGCGGTATGAATCTGGACAAACAGTTTCGGTAAAGGAATCTCTAAATATTGTATGTATAACTTACGATAAGTGAGAATATAAAAACATCTCGCTCGTACTAAAATTTTCACTATACATTCGAACAATTCGGGATTGATAACAAAAACTAAGCAAATTATGTATTTATCTATGTATAAGCAAATGATGTGTTTAAAGTGACAATTAAGAAATTGCGAAATTTATTATGCAAAAAATTTCAGGCATGTTCGTATCTTATTCGCCACTTTAAACAATGTATATGTATTCGTCGAGATACGATTTGAATGTTTTCGAATGAGAGTGTCAGGAACGATTACATTATACAATACATACATATGTAAAATATGTATATGTATACATGTAGTTCGAGACTCGACTGTCGTTCACATAGAAACGTACAGATAAGAACATAATTAAATTACAATTAAGAGGAACAACTTCTCGTATAAAAAATTCATTACGATTATTGCATTTTGCGATGAAAAATGCTCGTTAATTTTTTGCGAATCGGGCGACCGAAAAAAGAGACTGGACTATAAACAGTTTTTATTCTTCAATTGTATCCTCCCCCTCTCTCACAACTGTCGTAACGATGGTAATAAAAAACGAAATTAATTGTAAGAGGCACTTACGCAGAGACGAGATAAAATCTGGTGATAACGTCAACGCAACACTCCTACGCAACGTCCATCTTTAATCACAATATCCGTAGATCACTGATTTATCACACTGTATGTATATCACGTCGATGGGAGTTTCGTTGTCTCGCGACTGAAATAGAAAGAGCACACCGATTGACGTTTTCGAAACAACGTTGTACAGGTCGTAGAGAAAGATCTGAAACGTGCAGCTCCAGAATCGATCAACGGAACAGAAAATGATCGGGTTGGTCTGGGAAGCGCGCGAACTGCTACTTTCGTGCTACACCTACACGTGTCTCAACACAACACACTTGTGCGATTGGTTTGAAAAGGGAAAGAAGAGGGTGAAACGCACTGGTGCGCGCCAAATCATAGTCCAGATACACACGTAGCGAGCAAACAATTTATTATATCTTAAACCGTGCTTTATTTATCAAATGTGTGCTATCGTCTTATTAAGCATCCATCGGTGTAAGAAATCGATCGGCGATAAAGTAACAGGTGTGCAGTTCGAACGACGGAAAAAAGGCGGCAGACGACGCGCTTCAACAATGTTTTGCTACTTTATCATAAAATCTCTCGCGGTGTATGTACAGCTGTGCGCGAATTTTGTTCTTTATAAATACATGTTTATCTATAAGCGAAGTTAAAACATTGGATTTTCTTCGACCGTGAAGAGTGTAACCGTCCGCGAACTTCGTTATAAAGAAAAAGGCGGTTATGCGATATACCGTTCACTAGGAAAAAAAAAGACTGTTCCGAAAGGAAAAGCCACACACGCGCACACGCATCGAGTCGCGACGATGCGATACCATCACCCTCGACGCACTCGACGATCGACAACGTTCGACGACGACCAACGACGACTGAACTATTAGCGCCTCCTATCTGTCCGCGCGTCCTTGTCCCGTCTCGGCTCCCGGCACATGTTGAAAGTTAACTCATGCCCGCGCATGCCAACTGTCAGCCACTTTATAATCACATTCGAGAAACTTGTATGTATTATAGATTGACAGGAAAGCTCTATCAGGCTCTATCGATAGATCGTACTTCCACGTTTATTGCTTCATTGCCGGACCTCCATAAATCGGCCTCATTTTATCTCATAAAGAGCCTAGCCGATTAAGAACCATTCGAAAGCTGATCAAGATAAACTCTTCTGGGAAAAATTTCAGCCATCTAGCTTTCCCGCGAGAGTACTTACAGGGTAAATTAGATTTCACGCTTTTCCGTGCATTTTCTGGTCTCTGATTCGTTTTTTCAGATTTTTTGTTGCGGGGGATCATTGTAAAAAACAATAAAAACTGCATTTTTGGAGTTTTTCATTTTTTTACGAGCTCGGTATACAACAACAAAATCTGAAAAAATTCTCTAAAATACAAAATTTTAGAACGCATCGCAAACCAGAAAATGCACGGAAAATCTCCTGTTGCCGATACAATTCTCTTTTTATTTATATATTCGAATACGTCGTACGTTATTTTTCTTAAAATGTAAGCGTTTTTATTACCTCGTGTACATCATATTTATATGTTGCTAGCTGGTTGTAATCCTCGCCAACTCGACAAGGTTACCCGCAAAAAGTTTTCTGGTATTATTTTACCCGTGTGTCGTTCGTTAATGCATCTCGAATGTTCGTGCTAATAATATAAGAAACTTATACGAACGTTTCAGACTTTACTTATCACGATGATTTGTACGATTAATATTTTTGATAGTAAGTAGAAAATATAACAAAAAATTAAATTAACTACAGATAAATATAATATTCGGTAAGATCTAGGTACTATAGCCGCAGATGAGGTATAAGAGTAGACCAATCGCCCAATGTATTTCTGTGTCTCACTCTCGTAGGGCTCCAGAGCCCAATTACCATTCCATGTCACATCCTAGCGTATCGACCAAAACTAATATTGTGGAACTTATATTTTCTACAATGGCGCTGTCATTAGGCCTGCAGGTAAGCTCGAAACTGCGAGCCGAGTTCGAGTCGAATCGAGTCGGGACACGCATTTCGAGCCCAGTCGAGTCCTCGCACGAAGCGAGCGGCTCGAGCGAAGCGAACAGCTTACACGAAACGAACAATGTATACGATATACAGGGTGTGTCCGGACGAGTGGTACAACCGGGCAGGGGATGATTCTACATGTAAAAATAAGTCGAAAAAAAGGAATATGTAACATTTTCTCGTTTGAAATATCTTTGTTGTTTTCAGAGATACATTAAATGTCTTCAGGACAAAGTTGATCGGTAAAATGAGGCTCGTACGACACCAAAAAAATTGTTGTATTTATGTAATTTTTGTTAGAGATATTAAGGTCACCTTCATTTTTTTAAAATAGAATTATCCTTTTTTAACCATCTACAATGATAGTCCCTTTCATTAAGAATTCAGTGACTATAATTACTTTGGGTTACGGACAGAACAAAACTTCAAGGTCACGGACAGAAAAAACATATAAAACTAAAATATGGAAGCAGATTGTTGATGTTTAAAAAAAGGTGGTTCAATTTAAAAAATTGAAGGTGACCTTGATATCTCTAAACTATGTATCTCTGAGAACAACAAAGATATTTGAGGTCACAACGTTAGGTGACTCACCCTGTATTTAATGCATTTTCAAAATTGATTTTCTCAAAAATGAGGCGTCGAACGAAAAAATGTTATTCCTTTTTCTCGACTTATTTTTACATGCAGAATTATCCCCTGCCCGGTTGTACCACTCGTCTGGCCACACCCTGTATAGCCGTGAAACGAGTACGTCTATGCATATAAAAATTAATAAAACAATGTTTCTTGCCGGTCATGTGTACTTATCTACATAAAGGGTATAATCGGATGAGATTCTGAAAAATGCCGGGCCCCCGAATAAAACCAAAACCCTCTGTGACAAGTTCCAAGTCGGAATTATGCTCTATTTCTTCTGTTCTGGTAAACAAAAATCACGAGAACATTCTATCTAATAGCACAAATGACAGTGAATTATTTTAGAATTTTTGGTTGCAAAATTGATTTTAAACAAAATTCGGAAGCATAAAGATGCCAATTTTATATTGAAGTTCTCGCAGTACCACGTTTAAATTATTATGTTGGATGTGTCTTATCTTATTAATGTGTATTTTTTCAGATTTTTCGGACTTAGCAAATAGGTTTAACAAAAATTAGAAATCAGTAAAAATTCGAGAAAAATGCATATTTCGTATTCAAGTTTCGGAGATACAAGTTTTATAAAAATTCAGCAATTCTGAAAAAATTTTATTTTTTTAAGTACGGTGCACTATATGAAAAATTCTGAAGTCTTTCGAATTTTATTTTTTTTATTAATTGATATTTTGCAAGATTTTTTGTAGCTAAAATTTATCTTGTTCAAATGAAATATACACGAAAATATCTTTTTTAAATTCGGTTACAAGATATATTCAAAAGAGACGCGTATCAATAGTGTTAGAAAATTGTAGGAATGCGAATAATAATAATTTTATATATATATACATATATATACGTATGGAGTAAACTTATTTGCGTTCAAAATTTATGAAAACTGTATTCTATCATTTGAAAATTTGGTATCTATGTTTATTAATATTGTACTGATAAAGATAATTACAGATATATAACATAATAAAGTCAAATTAAAAATTATAATTTGAACATATATGTACCATATGTACATAGTCATAACATCACAGACACAACTCGTTAGCCATTTGTATTTGATCACTTTCGTGGATCTAGTTCCAACATTTTTCGTTCGTCGGCGTAGAGGGCGTAAGAAAACCAATTGTTATTGTGTGAGACACGAAACGCCATATGGTGATTGGTCTACTCTTATACCTCGTCTGTGTTACTATAGCTACCTATGTTTCTGATGGTCATTTTTAGTACATACAACAGTTTTGTTTATTCATTGGTAATTTTTCAACTCTATTGTCTACCGCTCTACCGTCTACTGACTACATACTGTACATACTGTACATACTGCCTGTGCTCAGTGCCCCCTCAAATGATCTGCAATTTAAATGATCTTCCGTACCGAACAGATCAGCAAATAATAAGTGCATCTTCGAGCTGTTGCGTGGCGTTGCCTCCACAATAAAATGATACGATCAAATGCACCGTAACTGCTGTAACCAAACTGTACCGTAACTGTAACTGTAACGGTAGTTTCATAATTTTTATAATTTTTTTAGCATTTATAGATCAAGATTTACATAAATAAAATTCATAATAACACAGCTGTATGCACGAGAGAGAACGTTATTCGAACCAACGGAAATATCTTATACACACAACACAAACATCGGTTGTAACGTTGTATACGCCATTAGTTATCACATTTCTGCAAATTATTTTTTCCACTGTTGTACAAATATCGCCGGAATACTAACAAATTTGTCAGAGAAGAATTTTCTTGTTTAAATAACGGTGCATACTGTGCATTATATATTTTGCACGCTGCTAGTTATCTGAATGCGCTTCTACGAGCGACACCGTTCACGCCAATTATCACCGACTTTGTGGAAACGCTTGAAGCCGATGGTATCCGCGTGAATATTTACGTAAAAGCATGTACGTGACAAAATGCAAAAATTTGAATTTGCCGCTTTGCGCGCACGCGTGGTTGCTCCGGCGTCCGCGGATTGATAGAGCGTCGAACGCCATCTTTATTGGTCTTACATGAGACGCGCGGGGTACAGCGGTGAATGTGTCAAATCGGAGAATCCACGACGATATTTGGTTGAACATGGTGTTTATACAGGAAAGGTGATTGAATTCGCGTTTGATCCTGACGTAAGTAATGCGGGTGGCCAGGCGACGATAAGATCTGTGAAAGTTTTTGTGCGGTTTCGGCAGCGACAATTTTCTGTCGGTCAATATTACTGCCAGCACGAGATTTCGTGACTAGTTGTCGTATCTGCGGCGTAAAGCCAACTGGAACGAACGGAACGTACCACGGATATTCTTGATAACAGCGATTCTTATGTTTCGTCCGTGCCCCGTTCTTTCTCCGCCGAGATATCGGCGAAATGTTGCTCATTAGAGTTTACTTTAAGGGGCAGTTCTTGACAATAGCCATCATCCATTTTGTTTATGCACCTCCGGCACGCTTCGTTCCAAAAACATCTCACCTCGCGCACATATTAACTCGGTTTTTCGAATGTTATTCACGAAAACATTAAACTTACGCACAATTGATTCGGCCTGTTTTAACCATGGTTACTATTCCGTCGATACTTCTTTTTGTGTACGGCGTTAATTCATGATAAAATAATGAAGTCTGGTGTGCGGATGTTTGTATGTATGCGTAGGTGTGTGCGTGTGTCGCGTGCGTGTATGCGTTTTACGTGCACGCGAGTGTATCATGAATGCACTGGATGTTTTGATTTCGTGTTTATCGTTATGTGTCACGATTCGTAATAGCAATGTTAATTGCTGTTATAGAACATTTTTGTCTTCGGTTATTAAAAAATAATAACATTCATAAGTTTGTGTCATAATAAGTTTTGCTGGTACATTTACTTTTTTCGAATTTTAAAGATTATGTTAAGAATAAGGATTGAAATTTTTATGATGACCGTGATATCGAATTTGTGTCTGTTATTTTTCAGGTATGTAAATTAAGGAAAGATGGTTAGCAACATTTCGCGGGGTACCCCTCGCATTCAGGTCTTTAGACCTACGTACGAGGAGTTTAAAGATTTTACCAAGTACGTGGAATATATGGAAAGCAGAGGCGCGCACAAAGCAGGCTTAGCAAAAGTGATTCCACCTCCCGAATGGATTCCTCGGAAAGGAGGCTACAATTTGGACAATTTGGATTTGACCATCCCTGCTCCCGTTTGCCAGGTGGTTACTGGCAAGCAGGGTCTGTATCAGCAAATCAATATACAGAAGAAGTCTATGACCGTGAACGAATACAGAAAACTGGCCAATTCCGAGCGCTATAATACTCCGCGCCACTTCGACTACGAAGATCTGGAAAGGAAATATTGGAAGAATATAACTTACGTGGCTCCTATATATGGGGCTGACGTGTCCGGTTCCTTGACTGATCCGGATGTGAAAGAGTGGAACATTAATCACTTAGGGACGATACTGGACTATGTGAACAAAGATTACGGTATATCTATCGAAGGTGTGAATACGGCGTATCTGTATTTTGGAATGTGGAAGGCCACGTTCGCGTGGCATACGGAGGACATGGATCTGTATTCGATAAATTATTTACACTTTGGAGCTCCGAAGACTTGGTACGCTATACCTCCGGAGCATGGACGCAGACTGGAGAGACTCGCCAGCGGTTTCTTCCCGTCGAGTCATCAAAGTTGTCAAGCGTTCTTACGTCACAAGATGTCTCTTATTTCTCCTCAAATATTACGACAGTATTCTATTCCGTGCAATAAAGTAAGCTCCGACTTGTTCATCGGTCTCTTATTAATCCAATACGTGTACGCGATAGTTATAAATAACGTGTTAATGTTCTTTTTTAGATAACGCAGGAGGCTGGAGAAATAATGATCACTTTCCCTTACGGCTATCATGCTGGTTTCAATCATGGATTCAACTGTGCCGAATCCACCAACTTTGCTACGCCACGATGGGTAGAGTATGGCAAAAGGGCTATACAGTGCACCTGCAGTAAGGACATGGTCAAAATATCCATGGACACGTTTGTGAAACGTTTCCAACCGGAAAGGTAATAAGATTTCTACGAGAATATGTACATAGGTTGGGGACAATTTGCTAATCGAGAAAACACTTGGTTGCAGATATGAATTGTGGTTGCGTGGGGAGGATATCGGTCCACATCCCGAAGATCCTAGGCAGACAGCTGCGCCCATGCCGTCTCAGATGGACTTGTTGTGCAGTAACAGCAGCAACGGTCAATTACCGCAGAGTTATTTAAGCGCAGCACCTAAGAACAAACGCCATACGATACACAAGAAGAAAAATATCATGGCGACGAATCCGGATGTCGATATGGAAGAGCTGGTAAATCGAGCGGATATCCCACCGGATGTCAAGAAAGTTTTACAAGACCTTGAATTGGAAGAAGCCGACGACCAACCTGACGAGCAGCAGCTAGAAGTTTTGGAAGATATTTGGCTGAAGGCAGGAGAAATGGGTAAACATATGTTTGCTGTGTACTTTCTTAGCAAGTTTGTGTTTTTCAATGTAATTGAAATAATTAATCGCCTCGAATATAAATGAATATAATGAATTGTTTTTGCTGTAGACGTAAATGAAGCTACCGTGTACGACGACGGCTACAACCGTAAGAAAAGTCGCAAGCGTAAGAAGAAGAACGCGGAGAAAGAGAAAAAGTCGAAAAAGGACTCTAATAGGAGTGTTCCAGGGACTGTAACAGTCAAGACTGAAATTAAAGTAGAACCTGACGATGTCTTGAGCTTTTTGTCTCCTTCGTTCCCGGATCAAAGCGGCCATTTGGAAGACGAAGAGCAAGGTTGCTCTAACGTTATACCGCCTCGCGATAACATCGTTGAAAGTATGAAAATGGAGGACGGTTCGGACTTCTCCGAAACCGCTGGGAAACCAGTTAAGAAGAAGAAGAAACATTCAAAGTCTGGCGAACCAAAGAAGACGAAATCAAAGAGTTCTAGTAAAAAGAAGAACAAGCATTTAAATATGAATATATTCGACACTGGCGAACCTTTGGACGTGTCCGACGCTAATGTACAACGGCAGCTAATGGCCATGCCTAGCCTAAATCAACAAAAATCTTTGGCGGTGAAGGACGTTGCTATCGTTGTTCCAGGGAAAGGAAGTCAAGCGACCGGAAACATGATATTCCCTGGCAACGAACCCCTTGTAAATGTTGCGAGTACGCTCGTAAGCGCTGTGTACGGCGACTCTAAGGGAAACGAAAAACTTGTAGATCCTGGTTTGGATGAACGAATGAGCATATACGCGAAGAGCGCTAAGAAGCTCAACTTGACTATCGTGAAGCCAACGTTCTCTACGCCAGCTATGGTGAAAAATGTACATGCTCCGGATCAAGCGAAGCCTGTTAAAATCGAGAAAGCTGTGGAGTCGGAATATATTGGTGACGACTCTAAAGTAACCGTGCAGGAGGTGAAGCCGTTTAATCAGACCAGTTTTAAAAGCGTAGGCACAATTTCAACCGAGAGATCTAATTATTCGAAAAAAGATATTATAAAAGCCCCGCGGTTGAACGTACTGAGCGCAGCTTTCAATACACCGGCCGTCGAGGGCTCTTCGAAAGCGAATGCCGACAAACCATCGGGAGAAGAGAAACATTCGCACACAGCGACGAACAACATCGTAGTTTTACCAAAGCCTTGGCCTATCGCGAAACCCCAGGAGCCTAAACTTGCGAATATCATGTATTTGAACAAAAGTTTTTCTACCCCACCGATTTTACAGAAAGAAATATCTGTACAGGAAACAGGAAACGATTCGAAGAGTCTAGAGTTGTCGAAACCTCTGGTTTCCTCAGGAATACAAATACCACTGCTCGAAGGATTTTTCACGAAGAACGCGGTCTTGGGTCAAACGATCGCACAGCCGATTACTTGCCATAGTATTAGCAGTCCCAGTGCAGACGTGAAGGTTCTGGGGAAGAGGTCAACGACCGACACGTCGAAAATGATGGCAACAAAGTTCTGGCAACTTCCAAGCGGTAGTAACAGCTTGTTTTACTCGAAGGACGCGAACGCGGACGATACGCCGATCCAGTCTTGCGTTGCAACTTTAGATTCCTCTCAAATGTCCACCACGTCTTCGTTTAGTCTATCGAAGAATATCTTCTTGCCTTCGGCCTCCAAGTGTACGAACGTGTCGTCGGCAAATCCCCAGTCTTCGATGATGTATGACTTCAGTCACTTGCAAAAGCCTAATCTGGCTGCCAGTTTAGTTGAGTCCTCGTATCTGAAGATCTTGTCGAAACCGAAAGAATCGTTGCTGCTGAAGAGAGCGTTAAGCCAGAAAGTTGAATCCTGTAATCGAAGGTTTTTCGGTAAGAGTACAAGCACGATTGTCAGTAACGTAAAGACTGTGTCCACTCAAGTAGACAATCCGTTGGAAATTAGTCAACCCGGCCAGATTCTGAACATTGTAAGTTTGAACAGCGGTACGTCGCACGGTGTGAATCCGTCGACTTCGGAATTACAAGCTTCGCAAAATGTTACCACCATTTTGCCGATTAAACGGGAAGTAGAGGAAGACGAATTTGTGGTTCAGGATAATCAGCAATCTCAAAGAATAGAGAAGAGTTCGGAAGATATATACGCGAGCATGCCACCGTTGAAACCCATCAAATGGTCGACGTCCCGGCGGAAGTCGAAAGAGAAATTGAAGAAGGCGACCACTAGGAAAAAAGATACACCGGAGAAGGTTGGGCCAACGATCGGTCAGGAAGACACCGGCGCAACGCCAAGTCACATGGAAAAACCACCCTGCGTTTCTCATCGCATTTCGATGATACCTGGACATATATCTGACATGTTGTTTCCCTTCGTTCCGAACAACGATTTACTCAAGGCGTTCAATGATTATTGGAGCGCTCAAATCTCGCATTGCGCGATCTGCGCACCGTTTACCTCGAGTTACAATGGACAAGGCAGGCTGATGCCTGCAGACTGGAAATACTGCAAACCCACCGTCTTACCGGAAAGCTCACCGATATGGGTAAAGCGTGCTTTAACACCATTATTTATTTACTACTATTTTACTCAACTCTGGCCTCGTCTTGCATCGTTATCGATCGTTATCTAACTTGTATTTATTTTATTATCTAGGTGTCTGCAAATATATTCGTCGCGAACTCGAAGGAACAAATGGTCGAACCAGACAATGATAAGCTGCTGCGTTGCAGAGAATGTCATGTGACCGTACACGCATCGTGTTACGGTATTACGGTAGTGCCCACGGATATACGAAATTGGGCGTGCGATAAATGCAAAGCTGGTAAACAACAAGTGGTACGTAGCCCTGACCGAATAGAGGATAATTCTGCTTAATGCGGACAATACAGTTTTGTTGGGTATATTATATTTTGTTTGGCAGATGTGTTGTTTATGCCCCATGCGCGGCGGTGCTGTTAAACGTACCAGCGACAGTAATTGGGCACATATATTATGCGCTCTCCTATTGCCAGGAGTCACATTTAAGGATGCTATCAATAAAGACCCGATCAACGTTCTAACTATCAAGCTTGACATTGTTAAGCAACAATGTTGTTACTGCGGTCAGACGCACGGGGCGTGTCTTAATTGCAGCCAATGCAATAACCTGTTTCATCCGTCTTGCGGACTGATTTCGGGCGCTATGTTCTCGATACCCGTGTACAATTCGCTGGAGCTTCAGGTATTTGCAAACATATCGACGTAATGCCTGAAACGTAAAAACTGGGGGTCTTGGATATTTTTTTCGTAACAACTTTCATTTTTATGCGACAACGAAATTTATCTTTAGGTAACCTGCGACGGACACGACGACGGAAAGGAAAAAATTCCAACCATTCGACAGGGTGAGGTTGTTTGGGCAAAACATCGAAATTCCCGATATTACAAAGCCAAAGTGGATTCGATACACGACACTCTGTTTTATATGGTCACGTTTAGTGACGACAGTTTCAGCGAGGATCTGTATCCTTCGGATATAACGGTACGATCAACGATCCAAGTATTACAGATTTATTTTACCTATTTCCACATCGATGGCTAATTATTTATAGAGCGATACGAGAATGTATCGTCTGGTGTTTTATCTACGCGCGCGTGTCAAAATTAATTACCATTCTTTATAGAATTATGATCCTGGAAACCAACCGCAAAGGGGTGCCGCTGTCGATGTAAAATGGACAGATGAGAAATTGTATCGCGGTATCTTTGAGGGTACGAATCACAGGATCATGTACACCGTGAGTAACATTTATTTGATTTGCTTCGTCGCGCGAACAGTCATTTACCTGTAATTACGTTTTTTTTTTTTGTTTTTTTTCATGATTTAGGTAACTTTCGAAGATGGTTCGCAGCTCGTGCTGAAGCGAAACGAGATCTATAGTTTACAGGAAGACATGCCAAAAAGAGTGCGTTCACGTCTGGTATGTTTAGTACTAAATTAATTTTTATGCTACGAGAAAATATTTGAATGTTACCCTAGAGAACGGTTCACCTGCTTCTTCTTTGCTTTTTATCGTATCTTCTCATTTGTTTCTTTATTTCTCATTTACCACGTTCGACTCGAAAGTTCACGTTTGATTTTTCTGTTTCAATTGGTTTCATTTAAAGTCTTATGCGACCGAAATGAAGCACCGGCATCATCTGTACGGCATGGAGGATGAATCCGAGGCGCAAAGAAAGGTGAAACAGTCGAAATATTGTGATTAAACGCAAAATTCTATATGGCCCGATGTAAATAATTAATAGAGACAAGTAATAATTATTGAATTGCTGTAAATATTACATAACGAATAATGTACCTATTCATTCGGTCTCTCTAAAACGTTTCCTGGAGCAGACCAAGCGGACAAATCTATGTTTCACTTAGTTCTCTTCGTTTCTTTTGTATTCTACTTTATATTCTTTTTCGTTCTTTCTTTCTTTCTTTCTTTCTTTCTTTCTTTCTTTCTTTCTTTTTTTTCTTCGTTTCGTTATCGATCGAACACCGATACGTTCATAGGCGTCACTCTTTCCTATTGTTTAGTATACGTTCTGTTGCTTGTGCCTACTGAAAGGAGTATTGAAAAGTAAATTCAAATTCCTAATCGATTACGAATTTTAAAGTATTATTCATTCGGATTAAAGATGATGTTGATCTTACTCGACGATGACGTGTACATGACAAAAATGATGCATTCTAGAATCTGAAAAAAAAATTGTTAAACGAAAATGTGGAAATATATGGTGCAGAATTCGAATGGCAGGCACCAGTGACATTTGCATGAGATACATCTTTCATCTGATCGAATAATTAATATTGCAACGTTTGATTAATATATTTAAAGAAAAAGTAAAAGTATTAAAGGAACCGCGATATGGATCACGCATCAATGTAACAAGCGTCCCTTTTGTGGCTATAAATAAGCACGTTCAAGTTTTTAACTGTTTATCACGTAACCAGGAGGTAGTACAGAGATCTTTTTTGCAGCATAAAACAACACGTAGGATCTTTCTGACCCCATTGTAATTTGCAAGCAGCTATCTACACACAGTTTGTAACGGGCTGCCTCGAGGCGCCGATCAAAGAAACGTATAGAAGCCCTCAACATCTATGTCTGTACATATATGATATAATAATCAAGATACCGTATAAGATGTATGTTTTTAACTTCCTCAGGGATACCGGCACATATTTGTACGTTCGTTTTATCTTGAAATGAAAATCATTCTCGGTGATCGATATAAAAAATTTTCGGAGAACAACAGAATCTCTTAACGATAAAAACAAACAAATTTGCCGTATAGAAGCACCGAAAATATTTCAATATATTCTAAATTATACATCTCTCGTTTCGACTGTAGAAATTCCTCCCTGAAGAAGTTAAACAAACAGCCCACGTGCGTATTTTAAACGGAATTTTTTACTTTGTTTTACGGATAAGAATCAAAAATTTGAAATATCTGGATGTTTACGTTGCGTATGTCCGACTAACAATCACAAATACTGGTAACACGTTTTACTGGATGCGTTAGTATAGTTAAGCGGGGTGCTTCTGATGAACAAGATGTAGCTTCTTTAGAGGAAGTACGTTAGTATAGAATGGAATAAAAAATGTCCTGACAACGTAGCACATTTTTTATACCATTTTGCATTTTTGTTAAAGAGAAACCATCTCTTGGGATCGCTTTGTTTCTAGAAATGATTCATCAGGATATGTTACGTTCAGGAAGAATTCAATAGTTATTAGCGAATCGTTATAAAAGTAACAAGCAATTTTGCAACATTCTGTCCATAGACATAATTTGTGTCGTACGCGAGTTCAGTTGAATTTTTGTCTACGCTGATAGTTATTCAAAGTTATCGAAACGGTGATAGCTTTTCTCTCAGCCTTTATATTAAGAATTTCCATTATTTTACATGGATTAAATTTTAATATATACGATGTAACGTAACATCCTAACGAATATTCAATAGTTCGCTTAGGATTCGTTTGTTCAGGACTTTTGGATTCTTCCGATGCAACGTATCGCAAAAAGGCATCGTTACGCCGAGCACCACCGATAAGCTTCGGTATTCGATTACGCACGTGCTCATCACCGATTAGTCTGCGAGGGGAAAAAACAAAGTTTTCTAACGCTAAACCGAGACGACGAGACCCGCGTCGTTTTTATGGACGGCTTATGTTCAGTATGCATTAGCATTTGAAATCATATGAATACTCTCTGCATCTGTTTTAATTGTTTCTGTGGTACGATACACCTTTGAATGTTTCTTCTGTCACTTACTTCTTCCGTTCTTCTGCGTTCCCAAATCATCTAGACGTGTAACCAGCAAACGTTCGACGAAACGCTAACATTTATGTATGTATGTATGTATGTATGTATGTATGTATGTATGTATGTATGTATGTACATTTCTAGAGGGGATACGTCGTTCGATTTAATAGTGTTCATATGATCTCCAAAAATTCGTTTCCTAGATGTTTTATTTATCATGAATAGACAATGCGAAACAAACGATAGTTTTAACTTTTAAAAAATGTGTAATTTATCCGAAAGAAAAATTATCACTTCCCTCGGCCACTTTATATGCCTGTTGATTGAACTAGGTCGTGGAAGTTGTATTAGCGTTCTATCTGTATATGATAATAATTAAAAGGCCAAAAAAATGGAAAAGTTAACAATGTATCCGAATTGTAGACACATACTGGATACAGCGTACAATAAAAACTACAAATATAAAACCAGTTCTCTTTTCTCACACGAGTGCATCTCTATTTTTGTGCTACTCGACTCCTTTGTAGCATACATTCTACAAAGTTCGTCTCGCGGCGAAACAAGCTTTCGCGCTTGAAAACAAATTTTTATTAGACACCGTAAGATTAGAGAAATCTGATTGTTAGGAAGGAGTGAAGGAATTCTCGACATTTAATAATAAAAAAAAAAGTACGTTTATTGAATAGGCTTTCGCACAACCGAGCATCCGTTTTTTACACATTCAATGTACGAGGTGTGATCAAAAAGTAAGGTGACTTTTTGAATTACGCGGAATACCTACAGTCGATTTTCTTTTTCTTTTTTTTCTTATGCCGGTACACTCGTCCCGAACATATGTTTGCAGAGTTTCAGCTATATAGCATTTTTTCTGCTGTCGAAAAAAATGGATCAAAGAATTTGCATCAAATTTTGTGTAAAAAATGGAATTAAGTGCTACGAAACACTTGAAATGTTGACAGTGGCATACGGTGAGTGTACTCTGAGTAAAAAAATGTTTATAAATGGTACAAGCTCTTCCAAGATGGCCGAGAAGATGTTAACGACGAAGCTCGCCCTGGACGCCCCAGTACGTCAACAACCGATGAAAACGTTGAATAAGCGAAGAAAAATAGTGTTGGGGAATCGTCGAATTACCATTAGAGAAGTTGCTGATGACGACGGCATCTCGTTTGGTTCGTGCCAAGCAATTTTAACGGATGATTTGGGCATGAGACGTGTGTCAGCGAAGTTTGTTCCGAAACTGCTTAATTTTGACCAGAAAAAGCATCGCTCAACAACACCACAATCATGCCACAGCCACCATATTCACCGGATTTGACCCCCTGCTACTTTTTCCTGTTCCCAGAACTGAAGAGACCCATGAAAGGACGGAGATTTGCAACGATCGAGGAGATACAGACCGCATCGCTGGAAGAGCTCTTTGGTAGAGCTCAAAGCTGTACCAAAAAGTGCTTATCAGAAGTGCTTCGAGGATTGGAAAAAACGCTGGCACAAGTGTATTATATCTGAGAGGGATTACTTTAAAGTGGACAACATAAATATCGATGAATAAATAAATATTTTTTGATAAAAATAAAAAGTCACCTTTTCGATCGCACACCTCGTATAATACTAAATATAACATTTACAGTAGAAAGACATCGTCCATCGAGATAGATGGAATAAGAATGTTTTTATCGTGTCTCTCTCCACTCGATCGTTTACAGTTTACGACATATGTAGTTTGTTTAAAGCTTCGCGTACATCACTTTTCCAAAAATTCTTGATCAACTAAACACGGCAATAAATACTATAAAAAGTGAGAATCAGAAGTCTCACACTTTATCGTGCCTTATCCCTGCCTCGCAGGATGATTCTAAGTTTACAATATGTATAACGCGTACGATTCTCCATTTAAAGATACAAATAGAAGCGGTAAAACAGTATTATTACATTTATACAATATTGACTTGAAATTTAGACTTGCAGGACATCCTATATACATTAATATAGGAATGATTAATCGCGTGTGTATGTCGGTGTGTATATATATATATATATATATATATCAAAATCTTTTAATCGATTTCTTCGACTGCTCTTCATAAATATCGTTATTCGATTAACTCTGAGAAGATCTGTAACAAATATATCGCATACAACTGTCGGATAGATTCTATTACAAATACATGAAAAGTGATTTGTTCAACCTTTTCCTTTTTGAGGAAGGTTCTCGTTCATTCGTTCGCAACGATCTTACCAGGCATATGTCTCGTAGAAGAAAAGTAATATTCTATCAAAAAATAATATACAATGCCCCGATGTTAACGTTATAATCAATGTAATATCACGTATCGTTCACGCGCACGTTCTGATTGTACACTGGACACTTAGGCACAAATGTGACCCCCCGCCCCTCCCAAAAAAGATTTTACTCTGCAATCACACGTTTCTCGTGGCCGCGATTTTCAAAATGGCCATAGGCCGCGACAAAATAATTACAACGAACATGAAACGTTTACTTGTAATTGTGATCGTTGCCACAACCGTTACACGGCAAATAACGGCCATGTTATGGAAAATTAATTAAAAAATAGGTTTCTCTTGTTATATTGACGTACGTTCGCTAACAATGTCTCTTTCGGAAACAGCCTTTCTAAATGCAACGGTATCCTCCTAGGAAATATAATTTGAAACAACGATCTGTAGAAAATAAATTTGTTTATCTTCAAGGTGAAACAGAAAATTACGGTCGTCGCGCGTTTAGGAAACTAATGTAGCGAACGCGTCGAGGTTCAAAGGTTTCGCAAACGATCGTTTTCGAAAGTCTTGAACCCAGGTAATATGGACACACGTTTGTTTTAACAGGAAAAGGTGTAATAAGTTAACAGAGGCCCGTAACACGATGATAAATGAAAAACCGGATGTTTTACGTGCCAGTAGCACGATTAGGTTAACGTTCTGCCGTTAGAACGCGTCCGGCATTACCAGTCCTACTTTTACTTTGCGTCGCATGCCGGTATCGATTGCGGGAGTCTTCTCGCGATTAATCCCATGTGCTACGTCGAGCAATTTCAAGCGTTAATCATCTTCCCTTCGCCCTCGTCGAAATAAATAGGTTTTCCCCTGCGCGTTTGAACGTTTTCGTCGCGTTTGTCAATTTGTTCGTTATGGTCCCGAAAGGAACTGTAGTTTCAGCGTCGTGTTACACGTCTGTGTCCGTGGTGTACCACAGATTTATCGATAGGAATACTGGAACACCGAGAGACCGGTAGTCTTTATCTTCTGTTCAGTTTGCACCAGAGCGCACTAGCCGTGAGCAAATGCATCAGTACGCCGATACCCAAGATCAGAATCAGATTGTCGATCACGCTGGTGTCGGCGATGTCCATCTCTTTCAGGAATTGCGTGGGCTTTTTATAATGACAATAGAAATCGTCGCACTTGAGGTCCATCCGATCGAAACCGTAGACGGTGTGCAAAAGACTGTGAAAGCTGGCGCGGAAGTACGATATGTGGAACATCCAACGGAACATCAACGGCGTGTCCATGTAACGGATGCAAAATCCGAATACCGAGAACAACACCGCTAGGATGGGACCCGCGAACACGGCGATCTGAAAGTAGAGTTTTGACTGGTTTTTTTTGTAACTTATTGGAACTAATTGTAAGATGAGAGAACAAGTCAAAGCGCGTACCTTGACCGGCGTGGTGGCTCCGATGAAGAAGCCCCAAGCCTGAGCCGTCAAGCTGGCGGCTATGCTAACGACCATGAAGGAAATAATACGAGGTGTTTCGACCGGCTGTCCTGTCAGCCAGTAACTAACAGCCAAATAGGTCGCTGCGCAAGCTGCTTGGAACGGGATCTCCACCAAGAGCATGCTGATGTAATACGGCGCTAATCGATACCATCGGTTGAAGTGTTCCCTCGAGAGAATCCGCATTTCCTGCGGAACTGAAACATTGTCGAGAAGAAAGAGAACTTTAGTAGATATCCGTGGGATATAACAGATACGGAACAGCTACGTTTTCTGCTGTAAAAATTAGTAGATCGTTTATCTGGAAGAACTCGTTCCTGGAACCGTTATACGGGCAGCAACGCTTAGCTGTTTTCACTTTCTTTCGAACATATGAACCGCGCGCGCGAACCGTTTAGACTACATTCACCTTGAAATACTTTCCATAAAAGAGCAATAAGAATAAAATAAGAAAGTGGCTGGCACGACGCGGCACGCTTATGGCACCAATTAAAGGGGCACTCCAGTGAAGCAACTCCAATTACAGCCAGTGGCTCTCCATGCGAAAACAAACATTTCCGTGTGTTCGTAAGGTTAGATCGCGAAAGCATACGATACCAGCAATTTTTAATAGAGAAAAAAAGAAAGAGATGCGAACGGACGGGCGTTAGCTCTCCCCAGGATCGCGAATAGAGATGTAAACGCGTTTTCTGCGTTTCTCGACCTAGATTTCAAGTAACTGGTCCCATTAAAACGAAGCGGCAAACGCGAATCCCGACGGAGCCGTTACCGGGGTGTTGCGCGTTGACCGAGTTCGTCGCGATTCGCGATCGTACGCAGATTATCGGAGATTATCGTAGATTACCCGAAACGGCGCGGCGAATAATCGCGCTCGCGAACACGCCCGCTGCGCGCGAGTGTGTGAAAAGTTGAGCAATTTCGAAATCCGGTTTTCGGTGACCCAGTCATAAAATGAAGATATGGTAATTTACGAATTTCGGTCGCTAAATTAATAACGGTAAGGTTTGCGGGTTGCTTAATCGCGTGTCTCGTGGTTGGTTCGATTCGAGAGACTGATGGTTTGTTTTTTTGATGGTGTGCTGATCTCGATGAATTTCGTAAGAGGTGTGTCGACTCTAGGTACCTACAGGCAAGAGTAACAGCCATTTTTCCAGTGTAGACGATCAGCAACAAGGATCCGTAAAGGTAGACGTAATTGGCTAGGACACCGTTCGCTCTGTAACCGCTTCCCATGTAGAGGTAGCCGAAAATTACTCCGATCAGCAGGTGGCAGAGAAGTCGAACGACCAGTAACGTATAGTCTCTCTTCAGGCATAGCAGATGCCTTTTGTAGAGCAGGTAACACTGCGCGAGGAATCCTGCAGGCGAGGGTGGCTCCGTAGAGTTGTCTGAATCGAGAAATCAGAGTTGAGTTTTTTTCTTTGAAATATTCGTCGAAACAACGTTTGAGTGCGATGCAAGGAGAAATGAAATGCAAAGAGAAAATAATATACCTCTATTTGGCTTCGGCGGGTACGTTTTTACCGTCTTATCGTCCATGCACATCGACTCTGCGGCAGCTGCCAATTTTTCGACGCTGATACCGTAATCGCCTATCGCGACCTCCAGCACTGTAACACACCCCGTTGTCCCCGTCAATTATGACTAACGATAAGTTTAGACGGGATCGATTTCGATAGGTTCCAAGATAACTTACGAAAGTCGGCCGGATTGTGGTAAGATGGACACTCGGCTCCGACCGAGGACATGTGCGGCAGTAACGATTTTACTGGACCCGAATAAATGCAATAGCCACTGGCGACGCAGTAAATCGCATCAAACATCTCCAGGAGCAACGCGCTCGGTTGGTGTATCGTACAAATCACTGTACGCCTCTCTATTTTAGCGAGACGCTTTAAAAGCGCGATGCACTGGCTGCAGGACGCCGAGTCCAAACCTGAAACAAGGATACTTGAGTCGTGTCTTGGATATTTTTTTACCTGTTACGTTCGCGAAAATGTTCGACAAACGAAATCGATTGTCTCGCTCTGACAGAGAGCCTTCGTAAGTCGCCGAAAGCGTACAATGAAAATAAAATAAACCATGAATTGCGATCAGCGAGAAGATGTTACGAAACCCTCGTGTGCCTCATCGGTCGGGGACCTTGCGCGTTCTCCCGCGAAGCGAAACTCCGCGCGAGGTACATATTCTTTTATCGGTCTTGTAATCGCGCGCAGATGTTTGCCATCCGTTTATTCCATTTGTTGCGCGTGTATTTATTTTGTATACATAAGCCGCGCCGGCCGACGACGGCCGGGCCGTTTCCTTTGTCCCCGCGTTGTCCGTCTCATCGTTAGCCTGTCAGGATTGCTACGGCCGGCTAGTAACTCGCTGGATCATTTGCAAGGCTAGAAACAGCTCTCCTCGTTCGTTACGCTTAAAAGTGTGTCCCGCTTCTTTGTTTCCATTATACACCGTTTCGAACGCACCTTTTACCGTTATTATTCGCTACGAAAGCGAAAATTCGTTCGACTCTCCGCGATACCTGTTTGGTGGAGTTCTTCTCAACAATATTATGAACTCGAATCGATTGATTAATCGTTTTCTGCGAGGATGGAAACGCTGTGATGGAAAAGTTTCTCCATCGAGTTACGCAGAGTGTCCTACTTATACGCACACAGGATGTCCAAATATACTTTTTATACGGTTAAAAATGTAGGAGGCATTTATTTCGTTGCGTCGTCGATTAATTGATCTGTCTGATTTATATCCTTAACTCTTAGTATTTTTTCTGAAATTATAATTAAGATGACACCTTTAAGATCCTAGCATTTCGAATCGATTGCGAAAATGATTGAGAGACGAATTTCCGCATTCGGATGCGCAGCTTCCCGAGGCTAACTTCTTTGCGATTGTCTCCGACCTTCGGAACGATTTAAATCGATTTGCATTGTATTGTAGAATACCAATACCCGGATAACATCGATTAGATGGAAATAATGACACCGAATCAATTTATACGGTATGCAATAGTCGATTCGTTTTTACTGCTTCTTTTTCAAGTCGATTTGCGACGTAAGATTGAGTAATACCCGCGGATACAACGTTGCTCAAACCCGTCTTGCCCGAGACATTGAATACACAATGTGTATAGGCCGATGTAAATGCGATTACCGCGTCGCCTCCAGTAGGTTACATGAAAACTAGTCTTGTTTTCTTTTAATTATTCTGCTTACGCGTGTGGTTAGACATTGAAATAGGTATTAGAGACATTCGAAGCAACTCTATTGTGAAAGGCATAGCCGAATAAGATGGTCAAAACTGCCCTTAGAGGTTTTTCAATGGCTATCGAACCATTCGAAATCTGACCAAGAAAAACCCCTCTGAGTAAAATTTCAGCCCTCTAGCTTCTCCGTGAGGGTAGTTAAAGGTTAAATTAGATTTTGCGCTTTTCTGCTAATTCTCCGATCTCAAAGGCCGGGTTATCGCAGTCAGATTTATTCGAATTTATCGAGAATTTCACGAGGTTTTCTAATTACCTGTTGTTGGCTCGTCGAGGAATAATACCGAAGGATTGCTCAAAAGCTCCAGGGCGACATCGAGACGTTTCTTTTGGCCACCAGACAATTTTCCGCACAAAGTATCGTAGCAGTGGCTCAGACCTAGTATTTCGAGCAGTTCCAGAACCTGAAAACGAGCAACGTATTTGTGATGCAGTTTGTAGTTTAGACTGGTGATATCGAGAGTTTTTCAGTAGCACGAGGTCAAAGATCGGTGTAATTCGGATAAATTGAAAGACCAACTTGAGTGTGCTTGTAGGCCGAGCTGATCGTGTAGCCGAGTTTCAAGTGAGCGGCTAATGTCATGGCTTCGCCGACTGTGATCCTCGTCCTCATCAGGGCGTCCTGCATTATGTAGCACGAAGTTCTCTTCCACCCAGCGCTGTACGGCATCCGAACTTTTCCATTCACCAGAATCTTCCCTTGGACACCCTTCACTCTGCAACGTGATCGGTTTTCTAACTATCCAGCAATTTCGACACCGAACGTATCTCCAAAAATAACAAGAATTCAAAGAAAAGAATAATTTTACTTGTTAGAGACGAGTGAAAATACAAATAGAGTCTATGCGATTTAGAAACATCCGCGAAATACCACGAAATACCACGAAATACCACAAAACAAGAAGATTAATAATAAAAACGGTAGAAAGAAAAGTAGTTACAGTTGTACTAAAAGTTGACATATTAGTCATTAGAGATTAGATAAACAACGCGCGAAGGAACAGTTATATGTCTTTTTGTATGAACGGTGTCGATCTATTAATAAGAAATCGACAAAAAGTTGCTACCGAGAATCCGGTTGCAGAATTTCAACCGATCGATTGGTTGCGAATATGTGACAAAAAGGGCATCTCGCGAGCCTAAGCAGTAATCAAGATCGACGGTTCGCGTATCGTTTATCTCGAACGATTCCAATGATTTATTGTCTGTTTATCCTGTCGAATCGGCGGTCACGGTATAACGAATGTCGAGCACTTCTTCTCCCCCTCTAAAAAGTTTACTTTCCGTCACACGATCTTGCCCTTTGAATGCCAATCGGTTGGTTCAGCTTGTTAACTATTTATCGAGGACTATTAACGTTTCGCCTTTTCGCGACATTTCTTCCTTTTACATGTTATAATCGCGCAAAAATTTTATCGACCATTTCATTTGCATTACCGGTTTATCGAATGAAACAAGAACAACGAACTCGCATGGCTAATAAATATCATTTCGATCCGAATCGATTGAACGTTAATCGGGTGGTGTAAATCTTGACAGAAATCGGTAAAAACATTATGCTAATGGGCAAGAAGCGTTGACGCGTTCAACCGATGCGATGCATGGACGAAACGCATCGAAATCGAAGGACACCTGCCGCCTGGTCTCTTGTATCTTCGAGGGAAACTTTTTCGTTCGATGGACGCCGGCCGGTGAGGAAAAGGCAGGCTGGTATAATTCGATGCTGTTTCACCGAATATCTCGTCTCGGCAAGATATCTACGTTACGTTTGCATTTACCGCGAAACGCCTCGCATTATTCTCGGCGAAACTCGGTTGCTAATTTTTCGCGGAAAAAATTCCTCCGTTGATCGAGTATGTTCTCACTGTTTCTATGATTCGTCATGTTGCCCTCGCCATTCGTATTTTCACCATTTTTGCCTTAATTTAAAGTCGCCTTAATTACCGACTCGAAGTGTTACGTGAAAATCACGCATTCGCGCTGATAAATAATTACTATTCCGCGCGAATTAATATTGGACAGTTGCGTGACCGTTTACTTCCTCCGCTCAAAAACTCATTATCGGATTCGTAATGTTCTTATTGCTGCCCTTTTTCTAGAAAAACATCCTGAACCGAATTTGCTGGCAAGATCGGAACAGTGTTTGTCCGTTTATGGCGCGATCGTGAGGTATAGTTGTCGTTTATGATCCAATCGAATGCACAGTCAGCCTGCCCGCGCCCATTTAATGCGCGCTGCTGTCAGCTCAATTCGTTGCAGCGATGCAACCGCTGTTCGTTCCGTTTTCCGTTTAAGACAACATACCAAAAGACTATAAACAAGCTTGAAGCTTCGATCTTTTATTTCATTTTAAAAATCAAATCTGGGGGAATAATTTTTTTCACACGCATAGCTCGCTACTTTCTTAAACAGAATATCGAACTGCAAGCAATTGCGCAAAAAAGATTGTATAATTCCATTGAAGAAAATGGGAGTGACCTCGAAATTTTCAAAAATGCTTCACCCACAAAAAACTGATTACAGCCACATAATGGTCCCTCTTTTCGTATAAAATATTTTTGCACGTCTATAAAGATAACGTAGTTATTCAAGGTGATCCTGTCTTACGCGGGAAGACGACTGGTTTTTGAAGTGGCAAAATGGAATTTGTAAAATGTAAAAGAAAGACAGCGGAAGCAGAATAACCCGAGAACGATGGGTTCGCGATGACCAAGGGCACTGACCTACTTTCGTCGTTCCGAGAGGTCGACGCGACGGTTCCCTGGCCAGGCGAACACAATGGAGAAGCGATTACAGTGCGTTTAAACGCGTCGCGTCGAACGACGTGTACCCATATGAATAACGAAGCTCGCGACAAGGTTTCAGTGGTGGGCGGTCTACGATTAGATCGATGACGAAACAATATGTCGTACCGCGGCCACCGATGATTCAGCTGAATATTACAATACGCAGATTTCCGTGGAAATCAAATGCTCGCTGCGTAAGCCGAATCGAAGAATAATAATTAATCCCTGGGATAGTCACAGAGAGAGACGGCGGCTACGGTTTCTCAAGATTCACTTTGCAAGCGTCCACAGTTCGCCGAGACAAACAATAAATGCGATACCGACCGAATTTTCAATATCCCGAAGTAAGGAGTAAGAGGAGTAAGTTCGATTACAAATTGAGTACGAGTTAAAAGATAATAATTTTCTGAATCAGAACATATTGTGTTCTTTGCGGAAGCTTAAGTTTACATCGAGTAGAGTTGACTCACGTGTAGCCAGCTAATACGTTCAACAAGGTTGACTTTCCGGCGCCAGAGGGTCCCATAATGGCGACCAATTCGCCAGCTTTGAATTCCCCATTGACGCCATGGAGAATTTCTTTGTATTCTGTAAGAGTAAATCGATCGATCTATAATAATTACATTAAATAATTATACGGTAGTTTGACTTCTGTCAAGGAAATCGTTCTCACAGACGAGCGACGTGCGACGCGACAAAACTAGTCTTTGTCTAACAATAAGTCTAACGATTCACAATTTTTATTCGTACCTTGACAGATTGTTTCATAAAAACTAGGATAAGCGCAAGATTGATTTCAAGAACCAGTTGTCTTGTGTAATTATTACCGTTCGTCTGTAAAACGAGCCGAACAATCTCAAGGTGTTCTTTAAATTCTGTGAGTTAGCAGAGTGTAAGCCGCACCGTAGATGCTAATAACATGGGAACCGAAACGTGAAATATGTCAGAGTTCTTGTGTAACATTGTACAGCTGCTATTGTGCATCCACGATCGGGATCCGAGCGTTTTGCTGATGTAGTTCTTTTTTTCCCACGGTCGAACGATTCGTTGCCAGGCGGACGTTGCGTCGCGTCGCGTCGCGTCGCGTCGCGTCGTGAAAAAATAAAACGGAAACCGATTAACAGGATTGCCTAATGACGGGAGTTTCTGAAATTTTTCAAATAAAATCCGGTCAAGTACATCGAAAAAAATTCTTTGTAATATACAGGGTGAGTCCGAAGAAACGGAACACCTACGTATCTCCGTTACTTTTCGTTGTACAATATAAAAAAACTTCTTAGAACAAAGTTACACTGTTTGAAGGGCCACATGTAACGGTGTAACGGCTTCACGAATGTCCAAGGGTGTATTTTTCAGGAGAATCGGTAACGATTCTCGTAAAAATGCAATGTATTTTTCTGCATTCGATGTTCCGGTGATAGAGCAAGGTCCAATTATTTGGTTGTTTAAAATTTCGCACCAAACATTGACGGACCATGGTCTTTGTTTGTCGACTCTCCGTAACCACCGCGGATTTTCAGATGACCGATAATGCATGTTTTTTAAATTTATCTGCCCGTGATTCGTAAACGAAGCTTCATCGGTAAATAATACTTAATTAAAAAATGCTCTATCGTTTATCAATTGTCTCAATCCCCACTGGCAAAAGTTTACACGATTTACAGAGTCTCTCCGATGAAGTTCTTGGTGAATCGATAGGTGAAAGGGGTGAAATTTTTGTTCACGGAGTGTTTGCGCCACACATTTTTGACTAATGCCAGTTTCTCGTGCGATTTGCCTCGTACCAGCACGAGGGTTTAGTATCCACTTTCTGCTGCCAGAACATTAATTGTGTTTGCTTCGTTCCTTACAGTCTTCACCTTCGTACATTTTTTATTTTCGACACTACCAGTTTCACGGAATTTATTTATCAAATTGGAGTAAACGGAAACTGATGGACAATTACGATTAGGAAACCGGTCCGTGTACAACCGCACCGCTTCTCTTAAACACTGTCGACTTTCTCCATGAATGAAAATCATGTCGATCTTATCTTCCTTCGAGTAACGCATTGTAAAACGTTCATCGATAAACCGATGGATTAGAAATGTTAGAAACAGTGGAAATCTGATAGCAAAAAGGTCTTCGGAGTAATTGGTAGTTGATAAACACGATTCTGTACGAACGCATAGGTGAAGGTATATCGTAAATGTCTTCCTGTCGACACCGAATCTGTACCGTTATTACGTTGTGTATTGCGATACATTCGAACGTATAGCAGCTCAAGGGAATATTTTTGAAGATTTTGCGTAACAGAAATAAAGCAAATGAATCTTACACGTTGAATTTGATGTATTCCATTTTTCTGGGTTGGAGGTCATTTGTAGGTCATATCGTGTTACATGGATGAATTTGTTATTTTGTCAGCTACAACGTTACGTTAACGAAGATATATCGTTCCGTTTAAAAAAACATCGATGACCTTGAAATCTCATTAAAAAAATGACCTTGAAAATTTGAAAATTTGTTCCCTTACACCGTTACATGTGGCCCTTCAAACTTTGAACTTTGTAACTTTGTTCTAAGAAGTTTTTTTGTACAACGAAAAGTAACGGAGATATTTAGGTGTTCTGTTTCTTCGGACTCACCCTGTATTGATATTTCATTGGTTTTATAGAAAATACTGCTCGATAGGTTCGATATTCAATATCGACAGAAACTATTTATTATTTCCTACTCGAAGAAGAAGGCATCGACGCGCGGTGTATAAAATTGATTTACGGCGGCTATCTGCTTCTGTAAATTCAAATTGCCACGAACTCGCGCAGGCTAGTTGCGAGTCTCTATAATAAAATCGCACAGACGCTTATGAAACCGAACGATAGTCGGATACATATTACTGGTGTAACATTCGCGTAACACGCGAAATTCGAGGGACCGGTGTTATCGCGCGCAAATGCCATCGCTCGCGACCCTCGATAACATATCCGATCGGTATATCATTCTCGTTCGTAAAAAAGGAATCGTGGACAGAAGCTGCTACAATGATAACGAACATATAATAGTTCAAATATTTGGAAAACGATGCCTACTTACAATTACAATTAGAGGATGAAAAAGGAAGAATAAAAAGAAGGAAAAAGCGCTTATCATTTTCCTAATGAAGATTCCTTAATGGTACAGACAATACTACATATTCGTGTTATCGGTTTTCAATTGAAACGACGCGCGACGCGACGCGACGCGTCGTCTCGCTATCCTTGACTTAAGAATACTGGTCAGATAATTCGTGCCACCCACGGCTGACCTATATACAGATCACGCGGAAAGAATTGTGCGAGCTACCTTCGGCACGTTCCATCGATTAAAACGATATCGTTTATCATGCACCGCCGCGCGTCGCGCCGCACCGCGCCGGCCTGCTTGTCAACACATCGTTTCGTGGAATCGTCAAAGAGTAACGTCAAATTGTAACTAGACGGAGCGGATCTCCGTCCGACATCCAAATTTTCTGATGCAATTTCTGAAGAAATGAAATTTACGTAGTTTATTCCTTGTCTTAAACGTATCAATATTGTATGTACTTTTGCAAATTTCCGATTCCATCGCGTTGTTACCGTGGAAACGTAGAAGAACATTGCTCGCCATGTGCGGTCGTCCGCCCGTGTTTAAAATAATGTTATTCCACTTCCGTTTGGAGGTCGATAAATACGTGACGACACGATACTACACAACGCATCGCAACGCAACGCAACGCAACGCAACGCAACGCAACGCAACGCAACGCAACGCAATGCGACGCGACGTTTGCGCGTGACGACAACGCGTGCATTTTATGCGAATAGAGCCGGCACACGATCCGAAATTCGATTTGTC
The DNA here is from genome assembly GCA_028455805.1 of Lasioglossum figueresi. Classification (NCBI taxonomy): domain Eukaryota; kingdom Metazoa; phylum Arthropoda; class Insecta; order Hymenoptera; family Halictidae; genus Lasioglossum; species Lasioglossum figueresi. The sequence continues at coordinate 15,389,144 of CM052193.1, read as the reverse complement.
TCTGCGCCATCTCTTCTAGCGGAGAAACTGTGCTGTCCTAAACATCGCGTTCGTCAATTATGAGAAACACATCGAATGCGCAATCTAATTCTAAATTGAATTGCAACTTCGCTAAATACTTCTCGAATACTTGGAATAAAAAATAGAATTCTATTTAGATTTAACAGCAAGTATCTACCATTGTCACCGATAGATTTTCAAGAAGAATCATACCCAAACGATATCGCGTAAATTTTTAGTCGCCGAATCATGGAATCGTGCGTCCCTGATTATTGGTTTTTCCATATGCGACGTGACGTACATTTTCCTTTGTTAATATGTTAACGTATGAATAATACAACAAGTCTCGGCGAACGGATGCGATCGACTGAACTTTACGTACAAGCAATGTCTGTCTGGTGTCGCATGCGCGGTGACAACCATAAAGACACGTAGACGCGGTATTCAACGGCGCGGCGGTAAGACGCGCGATTTATCTCTGCGCGTTCAGAATATCGCGGGGGAATATCTACGTCGCGTCTAGTCGTGAGAAAGCGAGACGCAACGGTGGCGTTTGAATAAAATATGAGGGGCAGGCAAACTACTCCGACTACTCGATAAACCAGGGACGAAAAGCTTGACGGTCAAGTCCACCGTATGCTAAGGAAACATGTGCCAAACCGTACAAATCTAATTCGGCCCCGATTGTGTCCTGGAATTTGCGTAAACGGTAACAGCTAGTTTTCTTATCATTTATTGTTCTCTTAACATCGTTTAAAAAAAAAAGAAAAACCAGATACGCGGATTTAAAAGTTGATTTCATCGGGTCGCTGTAAATTTTGCAAAGCTTCTTCTCGTAAAACTAATAAACTGAAACGAGATGAGATTAATACACGATAGCAGTTATCGGAAAAAAACGATCGGAGAAAAAAGCATCGATGCTCGTGACGAACGCGAGACCGATCGGTCAGAAGTCAAATAGAAATTTATGCCTTCGACGGAACGTACGTGTATAATAAATGTGCATATTTGCTAAATGCAAGCTAGACTTTTAATAAGTAATTGTACCTAAACAAGTCAAACAAAATTCGGTTTAAACGAAAAAATGTGAATTATACCGAGTTTACGGATTTTATTTTGAATTATTCCGAAATCTTTCCAAAATCAGGATCTAGGAATTTTTCAGAATGAATCTGTCGATCGTTCGAATGTTGAACCGAATCCATTTTGCATGCGCGCGCGCGAGCGCGATTATTCTATTCGTTTCGTTGGTTTCTAACGAAGAAAGGTTTCTTCTGAAAACGATCGACCGCTTTCTCTGTTTAAAACTTTCTTCGCCACTCGCAGGACCGCTTCATCCGCTTTCTCTCGACAACGCCGCGCCGCGTACCGGTCACATTTAATACGCTAAAATACACAGCCTCGGAATCGCGAACTCCGACCGTGAACTGACCTATCATTGGACCGCATAACTTTTCGAACTTTAAGCTTTCACGAGAAAAAAAAATGTCCTGTCAATCTATCATCGAATTATTTGAACGAGATCACACCGAATCGAAGGATCTTCGGCGCATCTACAATTTTCACTTATGCCCATAGACATTCTTCGGGAATTGAGAATGAATCGATGAACTCTCATTTGTTTTTTGTTTTGATATTATGTCGCTTGGACTGAAAGTTAAGAATTCTTAGAGTACTGGCGAAATCTCGAGGAACATGATTCGTGAAGATTTTATGAAACTATTATAGTACTATGATAATTGTAAGGAGAAAGCACTGTGACAACTAGAAGAGACGAACGCTATCGGATTCGTGAAAAACGAGCACAGCCAGGAAATCTTGAACGCTACGAGGGTCGCGCGAGCTAATCAATTTGGCAGAAGAGCGATCGGTTCTCGTTCTCACTTAAGATTCGCGAGGTTAGTAGCCAGGAGAACTACTGTTCAAGGTGGACACTTACTCGGTCTGATGTTTCGTATATTCCATTCGGTGACCGTGTACCGTAGATCGTGAAAGGCGAGGTCGACTTCCGGCCTCTTCGGAAACGAGTGTTTCTCCTTCAGGTAGTAATTCTCTTTGGAAACGATCGTGACACCGTGCACATCGTCGTGGCTGTTGCGATCGATTTGGCAGCAGCTGAGAGACGAGCGGGACGGTGAACAATGGTTCGGCGAGGTGGTCATCGTTCCTGTTAGACGAATCACAAGCGGTTCTCGTTTCGACGCGGCGCGCGACTCGGTCCGTGTTCACGTTCGCGGGGAAACGGTGTTTTCCTTCTGACCGTGATTCACGTCCGAAGACGCATGTCTTGCGCCGGCTACTCCTTCTCTTCCCTCTTTCACGGCCACGTGAGTTCACTGTTTCCTTCCTCGGTCGATCACAGTTCTTGCATAATTGCACCGCGGCGGCGTTCTGCAACAGAAACATCGAATTGATGCGATGCGATGCGATGAGATGCGATGAGATGCGACGCCGTGCGATGCATTTTTACAGTAAAAAATCCGCATAACGAAATTGCTACAATTTCACTTTAAAACAGTTCTTGTCCATTTCTACTTTTCGTTAGAATGGATAGTGACCGACACAAAGCGACGATTCTTCCTGAAAGAGTTTGTCGTTTGCGTTTGTTGCGTGTCTGGAGGTACCTGTGTCTGTGCGTGGCTGTTCATTGTTCATCGACCGATCGTGACTACGTAGAATCTAAAAGAATGAGAGTAAGGTCTGGGTGTTACATGAAAAGTGGCGTCCGTTTAACGTGCCAACGAAACCACCGCGACGACGCCGTGCCGCGCCAGTATTCGTGTCGTAATATTACATATGTTGTAAGCAAACCGGATTCAACGTTCGACGAAGGTTGGGAAAGAGCGTGCAAGGTGCACCGTGTGTCCGTGAACCGTGAATACTCGATGAAATTCATTGCGGCCAAAAAAAAATCTGCTCCCCGTAACTTTAATCGCAGCGGTCAAAGCAATTTCTCGTTTTTAGAGCGGATACGATTAGCATTCGTGTGTTCGGAGATGAAATTATAACGTGCTACTTCGTTTTCACCCTTAACTAGTAACTACGCGTAATTAGATACCTGCTTCTCTATCCTGTCAGTTCGGAGCACTCGCGCAGTTTCTGCTTTCCACTATCCGATCATAAAATATTTTCTGACGTAATAATATCGAGACAGCGATGCATCGATTCGATCGATTGCTCGAAAAATATAAATCACCGTTGCGAATCTGTGGATAAGTTATTGTTTTAACGCGGTAACGATAGTCGATAGTAATAATAGTAAATAGTAAATCTAATAAAAGGAAAACGGTACAAATTAGACGCACATACATATTTTCGTAGAGATATCGTGACGATCGATATGCATCGTATCAATACTTTAATCTGAAAGCGCAACGAGCATTATTTATTGCAGCACGTTAATGTCCAACGTTGAATGTCCAACGATGCCTCCATCGTAATCGGTCATGTAAACCTACGTGTAACGTTACGGAAAGACTACCTCGGTCATCAAAAAAAGTCTGATGGCGCTATTAGACCCGATTAAATGGAACGACGCGGCGCGGCACGGCGCGGCGGGGTGAACGTCTGAACGCATAAATCGCATCGGCGGCGACATTTCAACGATTCAACAAGGAAAACAGCCAGTAAAACAGTAGTAAAATAAAGCACGGTGAATTACAATCGCTGAAAAAAGTTAAACAAAGACATTCGAGCGTTTTTCCTCGATGGTTTTTCTTCTTTTTGACAAAGTATAGCCTGACATGACGTGTTATCATGACCAAGCGAAAACGTGATTTCTATTCGCGAACCAACAACGCCACGTTAATTCGCCGATTCATTTTCGCGATCGTCCGTGACAAACAGCCGTATTAATTAACTGTTTCGTATCCGGAACCGCAGCGCTGATATTAGTATGCCTCTATACTCTATACTCTATACTCTATATGTATAATAAATCGTGTAGTTCCCTCGTTAAGTATGTATGTATGTCTCAGGTAGCAGTAGGACGTCCACTGGACGTCCGTGAGACCTAAATTTCGGACTTGAATTTCCCAAGTACGTCTATTTTTTAAGTCTCATAGCCGTCGTGCTCATGAATTCCGTACGTACTAAGATGCTCGCTTCTCACGCATAGGACACATTTAAATATTACAAAATATATATATATATATATATATATATATTTATTATTAATATTAATAAAATATTATTAATATTTTTATATATTTATTTATATGTATACATATCGGGGACCGTAAAAATAAGCTTACGCGACAACTGAGCAGAGTCAGAGTTCAGAGTCAACTCGACCGACGCGACGCGTCGTATCGTACTCGAAGCATTCCATTATCGCTACTTTTCAAGAGTTCGGATAATCTGAGGACAAAATATTTCAAATAAAAGTTGAACGGTACTTAAAGATGTACAAAATTTTATATTTAAAATTTTTCGAAAAAAAAATAAAAATCATTTTTATTTTTTCAATGTTAAAATACATTTTTTATCTCATAATGTTATAGCTGTCGTCAAGACGAATCCAACGACCTACTCTTTTATGACCCAGAACCCATAAATAACGCTACGATATAGCCCGTTTATTCCCGTTTTTCGGCCAAATACCCCACTGTGTACCCCACTGTGCGTCGCGTCGCATCTCCGTGCGGTTACGCGAAGCGAGGTTAGTGTAGCACATCCTCGTGCACGTGTTCGTACGTTAGTACAGTATTTCAATGAATAAAAAGCGTGTGCGAGCGATTCCATAATTTCAGCCACTTGTCACGATTGTGTTGGTGAAACTTGTCACTGCCATTTCAGGTAAGTTTTTATTTTATATTTATTTTCAGTCATTGAAACGTTACTGGCAAAAGGAAAATACAAAAATATTATTATTTAGTTTGGAGGGAAAATTCTATCGTATTTAAATGAAAACATTTGAATCAATCTATAAAAATACATGTTTAATATTATTCAATGATATAATTTCGATTATTTGTAACAATATATTGCCATTTTTCAGATAACGTGTCAATTCCTGGTTTCCAATGACTTGCTAGTTAACATGTGTTTTTGATTTACAAGGAAAATTACCGGCTTATTTAAAATACGACATAGCTTTCCCTCCAACCTAATATATTAATGCTAAAATCTTCCCGTTTATTGGACAATGCTCCTCACCAAAAAATTCTAATTTTCAGATGCAGCAACAATTTTTAATAATAATAAAATTAATAATTATATAAATAAATACGAATAAATATTATGAATTATTGTATATATTACTATGTACCTAATGTATGTGTTGGTAATATATGAAATTTTGATTCCATTAAAATTAAAATTAAATTTTAATGTTCCTTAAACGTCGTGTAAATGTTCTTCTAACGTCCTGAATATGTCCAGCCATACGTCCCGGGGACGTCCAAATAGCGTCCGTATGTCCCTGATATGTCCTAGATACTAGATACGTGCCAGATAGTTCTAGGTAAGTCCCAGATACGTCCCAGATAGGTCCGAACGGGACGTCCTATGTACGTTCCACTTTCTAACTGGGACCTCTGTCGGACTTTACTGGGATGTATCTAGGACATATCTCGGACATACCGACATTATTCGGACGTCCCTGGGACGTACAGAGGTCCGATACGCACGTCCATTGGACGTTCATCGAACGTCCAGGTGCTATCTGGGTCGTTAAGACACCGAGGTAGCACTTCTTGAATACATCGGCATTAAGCTTTTCGCTTTAATAATTAGCACGCGCGACAAATTCATTAAAATCTGACTTGTAAATCCTCTCTGTTATTAAAACAATGTATTCCCAGTTATAATTTACGACTCGTAAAAATTTTGAACAGCGGCACGGCGGCATCGATCGCGAGACTTAATAATCGGATAACAGATTGCAAACGATCAAATTCCAATTATGTCAGAGACCATAGGTGGTCTAATCTCAAGGTCGCTTTGTATACGTGTTCACTAGCGACGTCATAGATACGTATATAGCAACGAAGTATGTATAATGAGGATTGGTGTTGGCGTTGGCGTTGGTGTCGGTGTCGGTGTCGGTGTCGGTGTCGGTGTCGGTGTCGGAGCATTGACAACGAAATACATACATCTAGCCTGTAAACTGTACTGTACACGTGTACCGAACTTTTGCAAGTATTTTACGATACGCTAAATGGCTAAACGAATGGTCGGTAAGTGCAGTTTATATGCGTAAACGTCGGTTATTTCCGGTGAAAAGAAAGTGTCGCCTTAGAAAGAGTAACCTCGGCACCTTTTTCACAGCGAGTACTTGCGATAACAGAATAATTAAGAATTGCAGTAGACGATTACCCGGTCAGAGTACGTGTTCGTCGATGCGTACTGTTGTTGCCAGTTCAAGGTCATTGCATTCAATATATGTACCTATGGTACATATGTGTACGATTAAGCATTATCTTTGTTTACAAATGTCCCTGATCTTTAGCGTTGTTCGATAACATTTGCAGTTTGATCGGATCCTCGCGTTCGAACGTCCTCCAACTACAAATGCGATATTATGTACGCTTGGATTGCGTACAAAGCCCTCTTTTAAATGTTCTCTGTGAAAGTGGCGCAGCGGCAATTTAACCTCTCTATTTGAACCAAGTTATCCGACGACCATGAGAGTCGTTTGTCGCTTGTTTGGTCCAATCGGAAGTAACGGTACATAAATCGAACGCCTCGACGATAAATGCGATCGCGCAATACGCATCTTGAACAATCGGATTCGCAAAGTTCATTGAGATTTCTGTAGACGGGTCTGGGTTACACATTTTTACGCGTTCGCCGATTGTTCCGCAATTTCAATCACTCGACCGTCGAGACGCTGACAGTAACAGGCCGGTAAATCTCTCTACAAAATAACAACATTCCAAAGTGCTTTCGTTCGATAATTTCCAAACGTTGCGAATAATGTTATAATTAGGCTGTTCAAGATACAGGAGGTACATTTATTTCTTTCCTTAACGGTTTTAATCGGTTGAAAATAATACAACGCGATTCTTAAATTTTTTCAATGTTTCCACCGTTTGTACCTTCGTATTCTCCAAGCATTGTACGGGTCCGTGGAGAACCCAATTTCGCATTTGCCGACGCTTTCAGAGCTCGAGTTAGAAAACAAACGGATCTTATTTACAACTTTCAGCGATTTCCTAACGCGTTGCAATTTGATTTCGCACTCAACGAGGAGAAACGAGGAGTCTTTTGCAACCGTGGTTCCAGTTTTCTTCCCTATCTAGAAACTCGATCTCTTAATTATTTGCGAGCGTGAACGCGTGCATCGGGAACCGTAAGAAAGAGAGAGAGTGAGAGAGAGAGAGAGAGAGAGAGAGAGAGAAAGAGAGAAAGAGAGACAGAAAGAGAGAAAGAGAGGAAAAGAGTGGGCAAAGAAATCCCTGTGATCGAGCCTCGAATCGAGGACATTCCAGCAATCGGTCAGTATATATAATCACTCGATTCGGCTAATTGTCTCCGCGAACGTTGATCAGCCTGGATCCAACGCGTTCCAAACTTTTCGAGTATGGAAAGTCCCTTATACGTGGCCGTGTGTCCTTGCGTAAATACCGGCACAGTTTTTCTTTTGCAACAACGTGCACACGCGCACCATGGAATTGCGAAAACGAATCGCGAGCAACGGGCATCATAGCAGTCGTCATAATCCGCAGGAGGCGGGCATGATCGAACGTAAACTAATAGAGTTACGAATTCATTTTTACACAAATCAAATCAATTTCGCAATAGCCAGGTTGCACAGGTATCGACACATATACGGATTAAAGTAGATTCTGAAATAATGAGATTTAAGAATATTGCAGTGGTTTCGCGAGCATGGTCCATCACGCGAGATGTCTTGCCGAGTGGTAATGGAAAGTCCTGGTTTTTCTTGCGCAACGGCAATGTTGGAGGTTCTTTTTGCTTTTGAACTGGACGTGTCCGCTTCGAACATTAAGCTGTACCGATACAATCTTGCTATCTTCTCATCGCGTATTGCTTCAAAGAATATATCGATAATTTTAAATATTTATAAATTTATCAATGATTTTATCTTCCGAGGTTCGGATCCAAGGCAACTCGGGAATTAAGATACAAATTAAAAGCGATTAATTGATATTGTTCTAGACGGCGCGGCGCGTTGCGTCGTTTTTAAGAGTGCCCGAATATTAATGGGAGTCACTGTAAATTAGAATGATAATCTCGGTTCAACCGAATCGAAATGAGAAGAAATGCAGGATCGCTTTCACTCTGCTTCCGGAGAAGAAAGCAAATTCTATCTCGCCGCACATTTTTAGAAAGTTCTCGCGATTGTTCCTGCGAAGGCCGAAACGTTTTCAACGACTTTGATACACGACACAGATACTCGATCGATAGATTGTAGATTTTTAATTTTTATCTAGATAGATATCTGAATATCTTTGAAAATCGGTTATTTCAGTCTGCTGAACGCATTCAGCAGTTTCTTGATCTTCGGTGGATCGGTTTCCCAACGATCGAAACGCAAAAATAGCCTGAAATTCGCTTCGTCGAAAAAGAATCAGAACTGCTTTCTACATATTAGGAGACCCGAGCCGTACTTATTAGCTTGTACAATACTGTAAGAAATTGCCACTTTTTTCCGATCGACAGAGATCTTTGGATATTCAAGATACGCAGCATTAGCATAAATATAATATGTATCGAGTGATTAGCGTTTTTTGATTGCATAAATATAAATGGTTGCCGTTATGGCTTCACGACGAAGAAGGCAATTTATCGAATTTATATTTTAATTCTGATTTATGATACGTACACGTATGTAGAACTCTGGAATACATAAATAATATAAAAAACGTAGACTGCGGCACGGAAGTTTACCACCATATTTTAGGCTCTACTATATTCAGCGTTCGTACCCACGGAATTTTAATTAATATCGAGACCGAGAATTCTTATCCCGAATAAACGAAAACAGCGCGACTAATGAATTTAACCCTGTATCTAATTTTGTAATCGCCAGGCAATAACAATTTTGAGTTGCATTTTATGACGTTACATTACACGACGGTACATACCTAGAAATTTCTTTCCTTCGTTAACAACTACAGTTGCTCGAATTAATATTCGGACGCTCTAAAAGAGACGACAACTTTTTAAATATTGTGCTATACGAAACGAACTTTTTTTGTAGTAAACTAATTGGTCTAGCTTCCCAAAAAAGTTCAAATCGTATAGTACAATATTAAAAAAGTTATCGTATTTTTTAGAGCGTCCAAATATTAATTCGAGTAACCGTATAAAAAGCTATAATAATATTAAATTCTCTGAATTCTCTGAAATGAACTCTTTCGAATTGCACAGACACATTTCTTCTGTAAATGTATAAAATATTTATAAACAGGAACTATCCAATAACTATTTAAGACACGAGAACGTCGCGTGGCATATTTTTTCAATAAATATTTCTCCTCGTGCCAGATACAGGATTCATTATTTGTCGTGGTATACTTACTCGGTAAAGTGTCTTTTCAGATTGCACAGTCTATTTGAAGAAAAACGTTTGCACGCCATCGTATGAAAATGAGACAACTAATTTGAACTTTGTAGCAGTCAGTCAAGTAGGAACTTCTGAAAGTTGTCAAGATCTTAGTCACTTATTAGATAATTGCAATATACAAGAGCTCCGTTGACATCGATTACACGAACGTTTGGTGTTGATACTTGTGTAATAGGAAATTTATAAACGGTGCGAAGATCGTTCTGCTATCTCGCAACAGGCGAGTGTCGTTATCGATCTCTATGCGAGTACCTCGATCGCGGTACAATTTTTTCATTTTCATACCGACCGAATCAATCTAAACTCGATTTTGATCAATCAAAATTGAATTCACTGTATCGCGAGTGTAGAAAGGCTAATCGTTTTGGTTTAGCCAAGAAAAATTACAATTTTCTAGTGGCTAATAATTGCACTTTAACGAACATTGCTCGAACGATAAGAGAAATAATTGTCAAGTATCGTGATGACATCGTGACAACCTTTCAACGCAATTCACTGAAAAAGATGATCGATGTTTGCACGAGGCATAGATTAATAACGTTCAGCGTTTATTTCGAATCTTTTTGAATGTTTTGTCGCGCGCGAATCGTCAATGCTATTTTCAGGTTTATTTGCGTTCGGAAGCGATTAGTTAGTGTCATAGTTGTGTGTGAAACACTGCAGTTTGTCCAAACCACTCGAGGCGCGAGGCCGAGCACAATATCGAATCGAAATGACTCGGAATCGTAAACAAAAAGAGATAACTAAAGTAGATCCCACGAGAGTTTATAGCCGCGTCGCGCATCTCGGAAGTCGGTGAGGTGACGTTGGGTGGCGCAGCGAGCCAATCAACTCTCACTCCACTACGCACTCCCTACTTTCATTGGGCGTATGGAGTGAAAGTATAACCAATTCGGGCGAAGATGCGCAAAGACGAACGAAAACTGCTTTTTAAGTGACTATGGACTCTCGTGGGACCTACTATAGGTATCGGACAGCGGATCAGGGAACAGGGAACGAATCGAAATTTCATTGAATTTTGATTTTGCATAAAATAAAGACTTGTCCTCGCAGTTAGAGTATTGATATTCTTCCTAGATTGGGACGCCCTGTATAAGAACGACTATGGTCACGTATGCCGTATGCCATCAGATTCCGTGACTCTTTCGGTTGACCGGCAACGGTAGACCGAAACGGAAACGTGTTTCCTACAAAGACTTTGATCGCTTCGAATGCTGCAGTTTAATTGGTAATCGACTATCATTCCGTGACAGCGGACGCGTCGTGATTCATTTTCCTGGATCGCCGCAGAGTTACGTGCTATCAGCCACGGGGCGATCTTTCCGCGAAAATATCGACGCGATCAGGCATACGTCATCTTACAGTTCGAAGAAGAGGCCATTCGTACAGTGCGCGTATCAGCTGTTCGCGGCTATCTCCGAAAATTATCAATGGAAATAAAAAGTTCGAAACGGAATCTAGTAAGTCTATTTAAAAGGTAAAGCGTGAAACGCACCGATGCATAGGTAACAGAACTAGCTCCTGACTCGCCTTGGAATCGTAAATATACATAGTTATTTATACATATAAATGGGAGAAGAATGAGGCTCGTGGCGGTTAGCGAATCTTCGCGTACCGACGCGACGGTTAAAACACGATGACTAATTCCAAGCGCGTTCAAGATCAATATTCAATCTGTATGGAATGAACTTGATAGAATGCGAATTCTTATGACGGCATCGCCGACGATAACAGTGAACGGTGGACGATCAAGATCGGGCATAAAACGCCCACCCGTAATCGGTCAACGATGATCGATGCGGTTGATAAATTTGACAGCGGTCCCGTAATCGAGAACGTATTATTTATTTACACACCCAAACAAATTCCACGTGCTCCCGTAACTTCTTCTTTCGAACGTTCGCCATTCTGAGAGATTCTACATATAAATTCCATCAATTCTACCTAAAAACCAGAAGAAAAATGATACATTTCCTGCCGAAATAATTGTTGGATTTTCAGTGGATATGAAGTGGCTTTCCTTGTTAGTTTTACATTAATCGTAGTCGGTTTCCAATTAAAGAGATTACGAAATCGCCCGCTGACACTTTATACGTCCGTTCGGAACACTCGAACGGTAAGTTCGACAACCTAAGAAGCACGACGAAATCGATTTTAGTAGATCGAGACCTGAAAACCGTGACTTCGATGCTTAACTATATAATTGGCGAAACTCGGTCGTAGAAATCGCTTGGATACGGTCGTAACGTACTTTTTACTAGCTCTCTCTCTCTTTCCATATTTTATCAAGTCGCGTGGCACAACTGTATGGCATTCGAATAGTTATTTGCAATACACGTTGTATCAAAAATTATACAGATTCGTTTAAAATAACATCAACGACCTTGGAAACCACGTCGATAATATCAACGTCAGAAATATATTTTGCTTTAAAGAAAAAGTTTCTCTGTATCGTTAAAAATAACGTAGATATTTTAGATTTCATTTTCAAGCAACACACGCTGTATACTACACGCGCCATTTTCGTTATCTACAAACTTCGGAAATCATGATTTCGATAAGAGCCTCTGTGTTGTAATATTCGCTTGTTGAAAACAAATATTTCTTGCTTTAAGAATTGAATCGTGCCGTTAAAAATGATGTAAATATTTTAGATTTGATTGATACGACCCGCGTATTATGTATATACATATTTAAAAGTGCATCGCTTATGTGAAACAGAAATACGTGGCACGTGGCACGTCGTCGATCTTCGCGCAACCTCAGAAGTTAACAAAACGCGGGTGACATCAACGACATACGTCGTAACGCAACAACCATGTGACGTTTCAATAGTAGCGGAGCATTTCAATAACAAATCAAACAGGGTGTAAACATAATCACGTGTCTGACGCGACATTCTCTAAAGTCTGTTTCGTAAAGTTCTGTGTAAGAAAACAAGCAATTATATCTGATCTTATTCGAATCGTGTATCGATGATTCGCATTACGAGCCGCGGATGACCTTAACACACGCTCGTGTTAATGTTTGGCAGCATAATCGGACATCCGGAGGCTTGCATCGAAGTGCCAGGTGGCCATTTTGAAGCCTTCGTATGCAATACTTGCGATAATAACACGGTTAAAAAATCCTTTCTGTTGTATCCCATAATAATCGATTTTATATCAGCGATCGAGCCGTGATCGATATGCGCGAACGTATCCTCAACCTGAATTTCTTTATACGATCAATTGCGAACGTTCATCGACTGAGCCTATAAATAAAAGCGATGATCGGTGTAACGCAACTATAAGTTGCACACGCGCATCACTGAATCCTTCCCGAACTTCGCGACAACGAGAGACTATAGAAACCGGTATATGTGTATAATGTGTATACTGTATACTGTATACTGTATACTGTATACAAACGCTGACAAACTTCAAAACATTCGATCGCGATAACATTCGATTCCCTTGCGCGTGTCAACTTGCAAATTTCCACCTCTGAACATTCAATTTCATCGGATATAAGTCACATGAAAACGATACGTACAATGTCAATAAAAAAATGCCGAAACACGTACGAGTTCGTGGTCGTACAAAAATATATATGATCATTATGGACGAGTGGTTCCGTCAGCATTGCGAAACGTTGCCAAAAATCGCTGGCGGTTATCAATCGCAATATCGATGAATCGAAACTGATTACACGGTGAAAGAATTGTATAGATAACAGCAAGAAATCGTCTTACGTTGTTATTAGCTGGGCTGTCAGCGGACGAACTGGTTCACGAGCAAGCGTGATGCCAAACGACCTGAAACTCGTACGACAGAGACGACCTGGCACTACCAAAAGTTTGCAGAGGACTGCAGACTGCAGAGTACAGAGGACTGACCGTGTCGTTGTCGTTGTTACGGCTTTCGGCGTGCCGTCTTCCTTTCTCTCTCTGTCTCTCTCTCTGACGCTCTTTTTTCTGTGAAATGGAACGCAAGCGTACACCACGGTGCCGCTCGCGGATCGTTGATTGGCGCATGTCCCTCGAACGTTCCATGGGTATCGTTTGGGAACACTCGACAGTGTCAAATAATCATAACTCGATCGATTCATTTTAAAGAGAACTCACACTTTTATCTACATATTTTCTGTAACGATACCTATAAATATCTGCATAATCTACTTTAACTTGTACATTTGTCTACATCGAAATAGAAATCACATTTAATATAAATAGAATCACATGGAATGAAACGCTACGAGGAACTGTTACAAACATTTATAAGAATTCTAAGGTTGTACGGTTCGGATGCAGATTATTATTATAGAAACTCTGAACAACGCACGAATCATAATCACAATGGAAAAATATTTATGAACTGTACCGAGTAGAAGAAACGAGATTTAAATCATTTCGAAACAGTTGTGGGTGTGCGCAACGAATGACAGTCAAATTACAGTTGATTACAGTTGAGCGCCGATACAACGTACAACGGAGATTTGAATCGGGCATAAATAGATAATTTTGTAGGTAGCGCCACTGTACCTGTGCCACGGAAGAGGTACGCTGATAGACCAATCGCCCAATCAGAGAGTATATCACACTATCCTCTCTGTATTAAACCAGATTAAACTCACCGTGAATACCGCGCGTATTTGAATGCCGAAGCAAGAACCCGTTTAATAATAATCTGGTAGGTGCGTAGCTAAGGAATTTCCGACTAAAATTAGAAGGTCACTCGAATAGGAAAAATAAGAGGAAAGGAACACGGACCAGGACGGGACCAGGACGACTTAAACAAAGGACAACGAGGGAAAGCGAACCCAAAGACAGCTCTCCAACCCTCTTCAAGGACTTGGAGTCATTTTGCCGTTCCAAACAAAGGTGCCTTCTTAGGAGGAATCGAACGGCAACGGTCAAGTGTGTCCGTGGCACATTGAGGGATCTGATCCAGGTTAAAAGTGGGAGGGGAAAATCCGCTCTACCGTGGGTGTGGGATCTGATCCAGGCTAAGATTCTTTGTAGGGGCAGCACTATACCGGTGGCATCGAAAACCCGAGCGTGACCACTCTCCTATCCTCTCTGCTTTGGGCTACCCCTGCGATTGCCTGCGATTGCCTGCGATTGCCTGCGATGTCCTGCGATGCCCTGCGAGGCCTTACGTACCGAACGTGGGAAAGTAGGAAGACGCCCACGTCATCTTCCCCCGCAAGACTTCTACGCGACATCGGTTCAGGGGAGGAGCCTACCCTTCCGATTGGACCTCGCGACGCCCCACCCCCGTACATGCGCCCCCGTAACCAGATCCCTGATGGAAGAAGCAGAGAAAACTGGAAGACACTCTCTGATTGACTTTCAAATGATCAATTTCAAAACGTTTGAAATACAGAGAAAAGCCTTTTCAACCAACAGTCCCTGTTGTATATTTATTCTTTACCCGTTTCCTATCCCAGTAAAGCCATATTTTAAGGCGTTTGAATCCCTGCCGCAAAAATATCAGTTTGTGCCATCTGGAGGCAAGTTCCGCGATTACCGAACTAAGTAGAATATCACAGTATACCGAGTATACCCGAGATCTCTGAGTATACGTAGTCTCAGCTTCTTTCTGTGTATAACTTGATTATACAAAATCGTTTTTTCGATGAGCGTTTTGAATAAAAAAAGTTGCATCATAATTGTTCTCAGGTATTCGTGTATCGTAAACGCGATGCACGCCACTTCCGAGTTAGCCTATATCGTGAACAATTAGAGCATAAACATACATTAGATAGACGTCCACGGTCGACGTTCTTGTAAATCCGCCATGAGATTACATAAAGAGCGACAACGCTTCATTGACAAATTCGTTGTTCCGATAAAAAAAATCTCGTAGTACGTTCAACGATTTAAAGCACCCATAGACGCACGAGGCATAGGTTTATCAACGGACAGCCTCGAACGCGTTTTTCAATCTGTCAGAAACGGGTTGAATGTTAAATCCCCGTGAATTGCACCGCGAAACAACGGAAAGAGGAGGAGGAAATATTTTCCAGCGCCATCTTGCCTCGTAGCTCCTAATTCGTCAGTGCCTGTGAATGGACTTGTCATAAGTGTTTTATGTTATTTTATTCGTTGTTTCGGGTTTCGGTTGCAAAAGTTAGTGTATTAAATTCCGAGTACACGTCAGGGTGAGTAGAATGGCTCTGCATTAAATCGCGCGAAACGAAAACCCGGGAACGAAATTGTTGTTAAGTTGAACACGCGAACTATATACGAGTGGTATGGTCCGTCGAATAAAAGTGTGCGAGCTTTCGGTTCCGTTTCAACAGTGGATCGCGATTCCCTCAATATTTCTGATCGCGATGCGTTATCTCCTCTCTCGCTTTCTTCCATTCACCGTCTGTCAAACTGTCTGCGGAACCAGTTTTTCTAATGTAACAAGATCGCGAAGTCACGCCCGTCTGTGTAAAAACGCATAGGAGGTGATAGGAAGAAAGTTTCGATATTGACATATCACGTATTTTCATGAACTAGGTGGTCTGGCAGCTAAGTTGACGCGTGCATACCATTATTATTCGAGTTACGTTAACGATTCAGCGTTTCACAAGTAGTCGAATATATTTTACAGAAATATTCTGCCATGCACGTAACTGTTCTATTTAGCGGATAGTATTCGCGGACTGGAATATTCGAATCGTGTTCGACAGAGTGTTGAAACGCCTAATGTTATCGTGTCGTCTGCACGAACGTACAAACGCAACGAAACTTCGATGAATGTTCAGATGCAGAAAAATAGAATGTTTTAGAGAGTGTGTATCGTCTGTAATAATCAGCTATTAACGGATATAAGGTTCGACGATAAATAGAATAGATCGGTTCGAGGACGTAAATCATATTGTAAATTGTAATAACAACTATGTTCGTTATAACAAGTATTTAAATGCGAATTCGATGTGTTATACTATTTACACTGTAACGTGTATCTACCTATTGCCTCGGATTGATACGAAAGTAGTGAGTGTGTACACAAAGCATGTGCATGTCCGACGTCTGACGGCATTGTTCTTTCAACACATTGGACGCCACGTCGGTCATCGAAGTCTGACAACTACTTTCTGTTTAACCTGTGACTGTCATCGGTCACCTAAATAAATACGGTCTGGAATTTACAAAATTTGCATTTATTGCCTGATACAAATTAAAGAACAAACTAATCAAAAATTAATATCAATTTCGTATTAAATATTTCTGCGAAATATCGTTCTACGCGTCGTCTACATATATATTTAGATATATATCGGTATCTCCAACCTCTATCACAGCTTATAAATGCTGTCGAGAAACGAATGTCATCGGAAACACACGACGAAAAAACTATGCTCGTGAATTTCACAAAAAATCTGCTGAGTTGTCGTATAAAACGTTTCAGCTTAATGATGACATTACAAAAAACTAATGCGTTCGTTAGAGATTATAGAGATCTTTTTAATCGATTTACAGTTTAGAACTATTCTCTATTTATTTGAAATTTGTTAACCAGAAAAAAGCAAAATACAGATCGATAGCTTCACGGTCGTTCGTAAGTCTAACACTCTGTAACTCTTGCCAGGAAACCATACAACGACAATCCTGAAGAGATCCGGTGCCTAAATAATTCCTTTAACGTACGCGTACTGTGGTATTAAAGTGTTTCTTTGGAGGTGTATTTGCTTATAGAGACTCCTCTAACTGATAATTCTACGTACGACGTAACTATGCAAACAGATGCTCAAAGCGAATATCCAACAAGCGCGCGTGTACTTGTTATCTCTGATATATGTTTTTACAGCTAGAGCAAAGTTATAAAATATAATTCGATGTTTTATTAATTTTTAGAAGTCCGAGTAGTTTTTAAATTTTGTTATTGTTGGATCGTTTACGTTATCGAGGATATTGTTGTACAAATTGACATTATACGCCTGGCATGATAAGATAAAATCCTAATACAATGATATCGACCGATAGATAATAATGGTTTCCTTTATTTTTTCAGTTTAATAACAAGACTATCTCGAAGAAAAATTCAAATTCTACATTTTATCGATGTAAGTAATATTATTTCTTATATAACTATTGCATGCAGTCTATTGATTTTTAATCGAGTAGTTTGGTTCAGATTCTTTTTCCTTTAATATAAGAGTTTCTTCTTCTTTCTTCTTTGTTTTCTTTTCCAATAACTTACATTAAAGCGCTTGCAACAAGTTTCACAATGAATAAAAGTAGTTACGAGGATTAACATAGTACTTTACATTTTTCAAATAATATTGCAGGATACTATAACGATGAATTCAGAGTAATATCGCGCGTAAACTGCAACTTTGATTTCCTTGTTAATTTAGAATTATATTTTTATCGTTGTCTTTACCGGTAACCGAATTAGGTAAGTTCATTTTTTTTTTGTACAATGTTGCTTTCCAGAGAAGAGAATTTGTAATTACATCGTAGAGACTGTTGCGGATAGTAATATAAATTGTTTCAATAAGAAATACCTGCTTTAAATGTACCGTATTCGTTACGTATAGTTTATATCTCCTCTATACATTATCCGTACAGTTAAATAGTAATGGTATTCGCATATCGATTCTTTAGAGATAAAACATAATTACATCTAAAGCTGAAACAATAGCGTAATTTATTTATCAATCGAGTATGAGTTGTGCCTATTTAATCGTTAGGTATTCTTCGAATGTGACATCTTTTATGATACTGTATATTCGACGGCTATACACGGATACGTGTCCGATTCGATAAACGGTATTCCGTGCAATATTTATTTGCATAATATTTAGTAAGATCGTTCGAGTTATGCAAAGTGTCCTCGGTTAGTTATTTAATCGTTTGCGCGTTACATAAAATTCATTCATCATTCACAGGTAAATATAACAAATATTTCTTGGTTATTTAGCGAACTGTCTAATAGTGTAGGATTTTATTCTGATTCGAAGAGTGTTCGGGAAGTTTTCTATATTTCTGGACAAGAAGTAGCTTCGTCGACAACTGCCAGCAGTATTTCGTATGCCAGCAATGGCGATGCAGAAGGTAAATTTCACAACTGGCCACAGTCAACAAAATAACAAGTGTTATTACCTTACTAATCGACTATGTTGTTAGAAAATGTTTCAAAAAGAAACTGCGTAGATAAATGTTTTGTGGATTACCTTTCTAAATAGTATACAGGATGTCACAGAAAGTTGCTTCGCAATGGCAACGAAGAATAACGATTTACGATCGATATAACGAGAAAACTTTTCGATTCGAACAAATGCATAGAATGAAAAAACAATCAATTTGAAATCAATCTTAACAGCGCAACATCCTGTGTACACAAAATGATATACGAAGTATAGTTTTTTTAGTAATCAAGTTTTTGCACATACTTGGACTCATTTATGTTTTATTCTTTACAAAATTATAAGATAACAATACGTGTGCACATTATGCGAGTCAGTTTCGCAACAAATCTTATTTTCAAAGAAGTTTTTCAGTTTCCGCAGAGAAATATAAGATAACGATCCTTAGGCAGATCGTTGGATACAGTGGAAAGAATGTTCTCGGACACAAGCTGTTGTAATAAACAAAAACGTGCCAGTATCTTTCATATTAATTTGGAATCTACGCGACATTAAATGCACTGGTTTAATCGAAACGTTTTATTTGGGGTATACGTACACATAGGCACATCTCAAAAGAAAAAGTTGTTTCGCTTCAAAGCTGTATGTATTACACGTTTAAAGTAGTTGTATCCTGTTCTACTACCTTATCGCAATTCTGATTGTCGTACGAAAGATTTAATTTGCGAGTAATACGGCGATACAACCGATCGTAAAGAGAGAGGAACTTTATCGTATAATAAGAGGGGCTTCTTTACTTTGTCGTCGATTGCACTTTTACTTTAGCTACTTTCATTCATTTTATTACTAATCGAGAATAGAAAGAAGCGGTAACATATTATTTTGATAAAAGTAGACTAGAAGAAATATTTTACAAATGATTTTTTGCTTTTCTACTAATGCGTACTTAGTCACATAGCTTTGGTATGCGATGATTACCCATATTTATCGCCAAACCGTATAATCGGTTTTTTTTTTCATTTTTTTTTTTGTACATCCCGTAAATGAAATTGTGTTTCAGTCCTGTTGGAAATTCGTAGGATTTATTAAATCTAATAAAAAATAAACGCGAATGTATACGACGATAAGTATGGGCTTTTGAAAGAAGAATGAATTTTACTACCTACTTGTAATATACGGTGGTCATTTTTTAGATGAGAAGGCAAGGTCAGGACGTCATGCAAGTTAACCTGGCGGGTATCAGACGAGACATCGTTAATCTCGCCCACAACTACAGCAATGCACAGGTGATTAAACAAAATTTGCTTGTACCGCTCTATTCTTGCGTTTACTAAAAAACATGTGTTCCACGAAACAGAAAGCTGTGCGTAAAGCCACCAGCAACGATCCATGGGGTCCGAGCAGCACGCTTATGGCGGAAATTTCCGACCTAACGTACAACGTTGTGGCTTTCACCGAAATCATGCAAATGTTGTGGAAAAGATTGAACGATCATGGTAAAAATTGGAGGCACGTGTACAAAGCTTTAGTTCTCTTGGAGTATCTAATTAAAACAGGATCGGAAAAAGTTGCGCAGCAATGTAAAGAAAATATTTTTGCCATCCAAACTTTAAAGGGTAAGTTGTTTCGTCCGATACGCTATCATAATATAATATAAACTTTCCTGACGAGCTTCTTTTTATTGTTTTTAGATTTCCAGTACATGGAAGGGCCTAAAGATCAGGGCGTGAACGTAAGAGAGAAAGCGAAGCAACTAGTGGCCTTATTAAAAGACGATGAGAGATTAAGAAACGAACGAGCTAGAGCGTTGAAAGCTAAAGAAAGATTTACACAATCCGTTAGCGGGTTCGGAAGCGATGGATTAGATGCAATGTCACCAGTGAGCAGCGATGTATGTTCCGTAGAATTAATAATAAAAATATCAAGCAATCGCGTTATTAAAAAATGACGATACTTTACCGATTCAGTTTCAGGATTGGGAGCCGTGTCGTCTGGGATCCGAATCTACAGCTAGACGTGCGTATTAATACCAATATATTCTATATACAGTGTGTCTTTTTTCGCAAACTGAGAATGCAGGAATATCTCGTTGATCGTGAAACGTTCGGCCAGCGTAACGGGCAATATTTGTCCATGTAATAGAGCTGTAGCAGTGTGCGCGAGTTCAGCAGTAGTTAGCTTGGGCAATGCAGAGTGCGGCCGAACAATGTGTAATCGAGTTTTCTAATAATAAATCGAAAATGTTATCCACTTTTTCGATTTATTTTTACATGGAGAATCACCCGCTGTCCGCGCTTGTACACGTTATTCGGCCGCACCCTGTATATGCCAGGTTACATTGTGCCGGTGCAGAAATTTCTCCACCGCGCCGTCCGAGGGTTAAAGATGAATTGCCGCATAAAAAAAGATACATTGTATAATTTTGCATGCAACCTACAAGTAACTATAATCTGTGCGCTGATTAGCCGAATTGGAAGCTGCAAGGCCACAAACAGTCGGAGAGGAGGAACTGCAATTGCAATTGGCTCTGGCAATGTCTAGAGAAGAGGCGGAGCAGGAAGAACAAAGAAGACGCAGTGACGACGTCAGACTGCAGTTAGCTCTCAGTCAGAGTCAGCAAGATTTTAAGTTAGTGTCGGTTATTGGAAAATTTGAATTATCGGAAATATCTTGCGCTAGAGTATCAGAGATAAGAGTCTCGCGATTAATTTCTTGCCTAAGGACACAAATGAATTTCAGAGCTCCGCAAACCGAGAAACAAAGCCACATGCTGGACTTGTTGGACGTTAATCTCGGAGAAGCCAGCGGCGGAGCAAATGCGCAAACTGATCCTTGGGGTGTGCCCGTCACCGCACCGCCGCCCAGACCACAGGTATACATATATTCTCTTCTGTTGAACGATACTTGCGCGCATTCGCTTATTGCATGCTAATACGATATTGCGTACTCTTTGCACGTTGCACAACAGTCTTTGGATTTGTCTCAGTTTTATATGTACAAGGTATGTTTGGCCAATACAGCCTAGGATACTATAGCGCTGTGTTATAGCTATGCCCCGAAACTTTTCGAAAACTTAGAAAACCAGACTAACTGACCGTTTTGACGGTTTTCATTTCGTAGCCGCAAAATGATCCGTGGAGTGCTCCCACTACAACTAGTACGTCACCCATGGTCGACCCATGGGCACCTGTACCGCCACAAAGACCATGTAAGACACTAAGAATTAGATAATCGGCCGTAAATCGTTTCGTCCATGAACCTGCGGAACAACTATTATGCTTACGCATAAAACGCACCGTCTATTTCAGCGCTCGGATTTACTTACTCGCGGCGGACGAGTTTCGAAGACTACGTCCCCTCGACTCGGCCGCGCGTCTCGCTCCCCGTGGCGGCCCTAGTTCTCTTAGGCGCCACGAATAGCGACTACGGAACGCGCCTGAAGAACTCCGAACTAGGACCGTTTTGGGGAGCGAGCCGCGCGGCCGGATTGGGGGGGTCGTAGCCTTCGGAACTCGGCCGTCGCGAGTAAGTAAATCCGAGTGCTGGTCTATTTGTAACGTATCGAAAAATCGTCGAAATCGGAGGATAGATAGCTATTCCGCAGGTCCATCTTATTTTCTAGCGATCAACCGATTCGTCCAATTTCAGCGGCTGCGATTGATCCATGGCGGGCACCCGCACCTTCGCCTGTACCAGTTGCATCTCCACCTACAGCGGATCCCTGGTCACCTGCGCCCCCTACCGGCGAAGCTGAAACAAATAAGAAACAAGTAAAATTCTCGCATACCTCTAGCATGTTTCCATTCGTAACAAATGAATTCCAATGTATCGTTGTTTCAGGCTGGACGGGAGGGTGCAACCTCTGCTTCTCCGTCTTTCAACAACCCTACTCTAACGCAGAATATAGGCTTCGCGGCGCAATCGCCGCAGAACATTGGCTTTGCGGCGCCATCGCCGTCAAACATAGGCTTTAATCTGCCTACTACTTCGAACTCTTTCAACGTCACGAGCAACGGCTTCAACGGCACCGGGTCTAGCTTTAACCATTTCCCCGCGAGTAATCAAAATAATTCTGGAGCCAGTCCGCTGAGCGACCTAGACGAGTTCGATGTAATTACTAACAGAAATAAGCTCGGATCTAGTCCACAACCAGTAAACAATGGTATTGCTATTGTTTTATTTCTAACGAAGAATATAGTCTGTCCAACGAAACCAGACGGTGAAATACCAGCGTACATCCTTTGTTCCGATGGCTATGTTTACGTTTAGCGACAGTTCAGACATGGCGGAAACCGCACGATTTTTTTTTCGATTGTTCAACCGCACGGTCACGTGTGAACGAATACATAGACGCTAATGTAAATCAGGTCCGCGCGGTTTCCGCCGTGTCTGAACGGGTCCTTACTGCCTCGTCTCGATAGACAGACTATAGTTTTGTAGGCGTTGCAAAGCCAAATCCTATAATTTTCATTAGCCTTAGCTTTACCGGACGCGTTCTAATATTTTTAATTTACGATTATTGAGATTGCAAAGATGCATCCACGAGGAATTATTCGACAAATTTATTTCGTTGGATATATATTAGAAAATATCCAAGGTGTGAAACGCGTAACGCCTATAATGCTATATATTGTGCGTATTAATCGTGAGACACAGGATTGATTGAAACCATTTTTTTTTTGTAGGAGGTTCGTTATCACCGGATCCATTTGATTTGGGAGGCATAGGCGAAAATCTTCCTACGAGTACGGGAGCTGTTAAAAAGACACCACAGTCATTCCTCGGGGAGAACTCTGCTCTGGTTAACCTTGATAATCTCGTCAGTACTTCTGCGATTAAACCAGCCACACCAACACCTACAGGTAACGTTTCAGTTCAAATCGATAACGTTAAGTAGTCATTTTTCTTCTCGGAAAAAATCCCCGAATTCTCTATCTGTCGTGAGAAATAACTGCTACTATCGGTTTCGGCCAAATCATCGCGATGCAGTGGTTTTAGGCACAGAACAGCGTAGTCTCGGTTATTCTGTAATTAACACTTGTACGGTCATTGGTTTACAAAATTTTTTAGATATCGTTCGAACGTGAACACAAAATTTTAACCTCTAAAGTATTTCACTTTTCTCGAAAACAAATGTGCGTGTGTGTTTTCTTTTTGTTGTAATGTATTCTGTCTGCAAAATAGCATTTCATTGGGAATAAATTCGTGAGTATCAACAAACTGACTAACTGTATATTGCATGAGTGCATGACTCAATTTCTTGTGAATTTGAAGAAAGTACAAGGATTTTCGTTATAAATCTTCTTTTACAGCGAAGACTGACGACGTACTGTTACAGGTTTTTGACCGGACTGTACATACACGTGTGAATCGAATGCATTATCTTTACAGTTTAATGGATGCGTTTACCCTTAAAAAACGATTTGTTTCCTATTGTAATTTTCTTGCAATACGTTGTGTACGAATAACTGCCGAGTGTAGACTAACGTTGCAAACGATTTTCCAGCAACCATCTCGTATTCAGCAAATCCATTTGCGACGGTAACACCACCACCACCTCGTCCTACGATCAATCAGATTCGACAGGATCCTTGGGCAGCGAATGCACCTACTACAGCGAATCCGTTCCTCTCGTAGCTCGGCAATAGAATTGTCGATGACGTCAGTCGATAAATCAAGAGCACCGTGGTTTAAAAAGTATTCGAGGTTTTTAGCGGTAACCCTGTACGGTATAAGTTTCTCGCTCGCTATAAAATAGCTTTATTTCAAGATATATAGGCGACACACACACACACACACACACACACACACACACACACACACACACACACACACACACACACACAGAGAGAGAGAGAGAGAGAGAGAGAGAGAGAGACACACACAAACATACAAACGCAATAAAAAAAGAACAAAAAAAGAAGATATTCTGAACACGCTAGTTTTAACATTTGAAAGTAATACGAGTCTTTTAGGAATGATTAAAGCGACCACTAGCGACCTATTAGGTCCTCGAATCGATCAGTGGGAAAATAGAAATGTTTAAGGAAGTACGCTAGTGGGTTCCGTTCAAAGTTTCAACAATGGACACGGCTAACATCGACGTTTATTTTTACATAGCACTTGAGACAGTCTAGCGAACTTTTATTTCTATCGGGCTTATTGCGCAGAAGTGTTTTTTGCGTCCGCTACGATCGAATCGCGTAACGACGATGAATGAGGAACTGTTTCGAGGATAACGTCGGATGCGCAACAAACGGGAAAACGATGTGGTGTAAATTAAATCTTTGGATGCTTGCGCGGCCCCAAGGTGTATAACTAGATTTTATAATCACCTTTTTCATATATAGTATATTTTTTAAGTATGACTCGATTTGACTCGGTAATAGGATAGAATCATTGAACAATATTTTTGGCGGACTATAAGACGTGAAGCTGAGGGACGATGGGAGCAGTGGTCGACGCGTCATGAATCAATTTCTTTGTCCTTGTATTTATATATATATATATACGTCTTTTTCTACGGCTAACGAGATCGTGAGACTGTAATCGTGATTTGCAAAAGCATATTATATCGAACAGGGTTCTTCGGTTTGAAGTTCATACGCTTAACAATGTGCATCGATCGCGGCTCGTAACAAAAAAAAAACAAATTAATATACATTCGCGTTGTAGCATGCTTTTTAATTGAAGGGTGAAAGTGTGAAAGGTGGAAACATATTTTGCTTCTCGTGAACTCCTACGAAAGAACGTTTAAAATAAAAGTGCATTTGTTTCTAACTCGCTCGAAGATATCGTTGTCACGCATTCCATTCGATCGCGCAAGTCTTGATAAATGTACATCGTTTATCGTATATAACGAAGAAATTATATGTTTACGTAGAATATAAAATTTCCTTGTTGCGGAGAATAGCATCTCGCGCAAATGTATACGGGTCGGTGTGAATCGCTATTAAAACCAGTAGGTCATTTTGTCATACAAAATGGTCTCTTGAATTTAAATGGAACAACGGACTGCCAAGTATCCTGCTGTAATTAAAAAGATATAGGATGACACATATAATACATATGTAACTTGCCAAGGGATCGTTTTATCGAACCATCTTCTGTGAAAATAGATGATTCGTTAAAATGAAGTTGTCGCAACGGGAATGGTTGTGAAATAGCGATTAGACTGGTGTTTATGCAAATATGTACAAATCTTCGTTGTTCGATGTGGAAATGACGGTGACAAAGTCTGTGAACTTTCTCGGATTTGATAAAATTGTGCAGAAAATCCACAGCCTATCGTCGATACACCGACGTGTATCGTATGGACGGTTTTACTGGTTCAAATGACTCGCACGAGTTCGCGAGACGCAACTAAAATATGCTTCCATTTAAATACTCAGTTTGCTGTGAGAGACGTATATGCTAGTAAAACGATGCGTCGTTCGCTGATTATTCACTGCGTTTATCAATACCTCGAAGTACTTGCGGATAGGACAGTCTGAAAGCAATTCACTGGAAAATGTAATGCTGTCTTTTACAAGTGTAACGTACGAGTCGAGTTTAGTTTGTGAGATTTCACACAATACGTTTCATTCCGACGACCGTTCAAACGTTATTTGCACAGGCTTCGTTCACCGCGGAGAAACAAGCGTGAGCTGGTATGCATTTTGTTATCGGTGAGGAGTCGCTGTTTACTAAATCGAAGCGTTTTATAATTTCATGGAAACTCACGTGTCGACGCGCCGAGAAGGGTTACAAATACGAGGTGTTTTTACTCGTTCGA
This sequence comes from Lasioglossum figueresi, assembly GCA_028455805.1. Taxonomy (NCBI): domain Eukaryota; kingdom Metazoa; phylum Arthropoda; class Insecta; order Hymenoptera; family Halictidae; genus Lasioglossum; species Lasioglossum figueresi. The sequence continues at coordinate 15,362,769 of CM052193.1, read as the reverse complement.
TAGTCGAATTAACCTGTTAACCGAGAGAAGGAAACGATACGGGTGAGAGTACTATTTATATGAAATGCGAGCGCTACGATACCGTTTCTTAGGAGAATCGTTGGTAGATGGTGGAATTTATGCAATATATAGTATTCTTTTATATGCGCAAAATGAAATTATCATAAGATTTTTATTTCGTTTTAAATTAGGATTTCGATTAGAATTGATATTCTGGATTTTAACAAACCCACACGATGTTCGAACGAGCGTCTATGAAACTCGAGAAGTAGAATGAATCATTAATTTGTATAAACGAAAGAAAATACACGCATCTTGGTGGATGATTTCATCGAGGAGAATGTTTCTCGGAACACGATACCATCTGGTTTTTATGGATTAGACTATGAGTGCCTATATTTGCATAAATATTCGTAGTTTTAATTATTCGTAAATGAGACACCGGGAAGCTGCGAAGTCTTCCCCGGTTAACAGGTTAAAGGTATCGATTCTAATCCGAGGATAGTAAAGCGAATCGCATTAGCTTTCGTTCCACACGAGGCAATTTACAATTGTACCTTGATTTATATAATGAAAGAAGAAAAAAAACGAGAAATTGTAAATACGTTTAACAGCATATCGTCGTTCCCCAATTGTCAAGTCAACTTATTTTCGTCTGTACTCGATGGACGGTATATAGGATACTTTTAACGAAGCGTGAAAGTGTTTTCTAACATCATTCGCTCGTTCTTTCCCGTTTTATCGAGGAAAACGTTGCTGAATTCGTTGATTTTACATCGATACTTTCTACGCTCGAACGAGCGCGTCTCCGTTCCGACGGCTCAGCGGGAATACGACGGTACACGACAGTCGGCATATTTACTCTGTTAACCGGCCGATTCTCCAAACGACAAATTCAATCGATAGAAATTTTAGCCATGCACGATACAAGGCCACCAAGCTCAACCGTATCACTGCCATTATCAGCGATATACAAAGTACAAACGACTTGATTTGTATCGGTCTGATAACGGTACCATTCACGAGCTACGGGCCACATAGAGTTGGCTTTCTGTAAAACTATCGAGAGTTTGGAACCAGGATGACTCGATCGTATTTCATTTATAAAATACAGTTATTCGCTCGATAGAAAATTCATGTGAAAGCAGACTGAAAGTTAATCGGATCTAAACTTCACCAGGATATAGCAAATCAACGGAAGAAGCTGAATCGCTGAATCTCGAGAGAAATAAATGAATACTTACGATGAATTATCTCGTGATCCCCGGTTAACAGGTTAATCACGATAGTCGACAATCAAAACGCGTGTATGTATTTATTAGCGAGATCTTTTTTTAACACGTTCAGGACAGATGACTCGATTACACGCATCACGTCGCCCCAAACCGAAGACATCACAATAAGAGCCGCGCAACATCGATCAACACCGATTCTTCAAATTTCCTATACGTATCTCGTGGTTTGGTCCGAGTTCTGTGCTGGATGTGTTAAAGGACTACTTTGCAGGTAGCGTGAATACCGACTCAGCATTTCCTTTCTTGAAGCAATTAACGCATTTTACAATTTTTATACAAGAATACAACATTGGCAAATGGGGGAACAGTGTTTGCCTGCTTCTAATTGAATCGTACACGACGATTACACGCGCGATTCAAATTCTGTTATAAGTGAAATATTGCTTAAATAATTCCATTGTATTATTCTTCGTTAAATTAATCGTTTCTGTTGCATTATGCATTTTCAACATACTTGCTTCTATGATTGAAACTGTATATTTAATATGTATTTATCCGGATGTTCGCGAAAATATGAAGTTATTATGTGATAGGAATGTAAGTCACCGTATACCACTCAAAGTTGTGTTTCACTGATTTAATAGTCTGCGTTCTCCGCCGCCTTTGTAGAAACATTCTTGTATTTAAGCGAACGTGTCTTTTGCGTCTGGAATTCGACATCGACCAACTACTATTTAAATCTTTTATTTTTCTTAACTAAAATGAACAAGTAACTTGTTTCCTTCTTTTTTCTTTCTACTTTTTGTACAAAGCAATAGATTGGTATTCTTCTGTACGTACATGATGTGATGCACGAGCTTCATTTTTGCGCGAACAATGGAACACTGTTTAGTTTTTAGTGTTGGTGTAAGCGCAGAGCAAATTCAAAGAACATTTAAGAATGAATATTATATATTTTAGTAGATTATATTATTATTATTATTATTATTATTATTATTATACAAATAAATGTAAAAATTTTTAATTTTTCTGATTAAATATTTAATTTGAAGTTTCCTTGTATATATCTTTCCTCTATACTGAATGCAAATTACGATTTTCGAGTTGAAAAACGTTTATAAGAACAAGTAACGATTATTATATCTATGGCGTGAATCACATGAAAACAGTACACTTGAATACTTATATTGGATGCAAAGTTACAGAAGCGCTACACAATCCTGAAGAATGAACCGACAGAATGGTTTCTTCTTTTATCTTCTTGTTGTTTCTTCTTTTCTGTACATAATTCTGTTTTTCCATATCCAATAGAGGTAGATGATTTGTTCTATTTGTCATGGCTCGTGGCACGAAGTAAAGAAATTACAACAAGTAAAGAAATTACGCAACACATTTTATTTTTAAAGAGATGCTTCGGTCGAAGAACTTATAGTAACCGGAGGAAGGAAATACGAGCGAACTTGACTATGTAATTGTGCTATTTCGGGGTCTTCCCTTTCTAAAGCTCTGAGTAATTGTGCAAACTGAACCGTACCTGTAATATATGAAAGACTAATAAATTATTTGTAAGGAATGAATTTTTAACTTCAGACTGTATAAAGTTTACCTTCCCGTCCTTCTGCAAATCCATAGTTCTTGATAACGTCCATTTGAATTTGAACAACGATGGGAAATACGAATTGCATCATTTTCAGCATTTCATTTCCTGAGTTTTCCTTTGCTTCTGTCAGTTTCTGAATATTCTCCGCGGTACTCAGCGCTGTTAGAACGTCTGCCAGAACAGCTGAAGCAAAATCATTGAATACGATTCATACTCAAATTCGTATAAATTTCACTGCGAATGTTCTGCTTGAAATACTAAGTACCTTTCGCTATTTCTGGAGTAAAATTAGGTATAGTGGTCATTGCACAGGCAGATTAATGCGAACGAACGTGTCAATAATAATTTAGGCAATTTAGACAGCCGTCTATATATAGGTTGCGAATTGCAGTATTATATTGTCCAATAAGTTTTTTTACAATACCGAAGCTGTTTCACATTATGATTCTGGATACACTCGAGTCCTTATTAATTTGTTCTATGTTCTATAAAGGATTCTTGTTTACTTCCTGCCGCTGACTTTTAGAAACGTCAAAACAATGTAAACAATGCATCGATTCTAGAGGGCGATACAGGTTATAGTTTATATTTATAGAATCATAAAAATTTGTTTTCCAGCGTTTTCATTGGTCGTGGACTCGCAGCTGTGAAATAGTCTACCAATTGCTAAATTCTGTGTGCGCGTGTGTGGGATAAGAAATTGATACATATAGTCAAGAAAACCTTGCAGTTAATGAACAATTATGAAGTATGAACGCGTTACTGTTGTAAATGTAAATTGTAAACACACAACAGAAAAGTAGGTTAAAAAAAATATCTTGCAAATGATTTATGGAAATATTTCATGAAACGCTAATTGTTAAATCTTATAAGAAGATTGTATTGTTTCAGGAACATTCGATAAAAATACGTTAATAAAATTGTCCGCGATGAGCCTAGACTACGATCACACACTTTTAAAAATTTTTTTGAAAGAGAAAGTCAATTTCTTTGATACAATTTTTGGATTTCTTCATCGAAAGTAAGTGATGATACCACAGCTAGATTTATCCATACATTTTATATTTTTAATATAAGATATGTAATCGGTAGAAAAAAGTGATCTTTCGTTCAATCATAGTACAGATTTTTACGACGAGTACGGTCCAGATAAGAAATCGGCTCTTCCACCTGGAGAAGCGGAGAGGGTGGTATTAAATAGTTTTAAGAAATGGAAGAACATGCCCAAGTTTCGGTATTCGAGTAGAGACCTACAGAAAAATGATAATTCGAATGTACGGACCATCGAGAGAACCGAAGACAATGCGTCAACAGTTGCGGAAGAAGCCGATCCTCCGGTAGTAGAAGAAGTTGAAGTAGAAACTAGCGTAGAACCGCAAATAGTAGACAAACAGATTTGTTCGGAAGGCAAGGATAAAGTTTCCGATAGTTATAACGGAGCGGCGAGGGATCGCTATACGTGGTCGCAGTCCATTAACGATCTGGACGTTCTGATTAAACTGCCTCCTTGTATAAAGACAGCGAAGGAACTTACAGTCGATATAGAGTCAACGTTTATCCAAGTAAAGGCAAGCATACCGACGGTTGTAAATAGCGGTTCCGTACGGCATGCCATTTTTGCTGGAGAGCTTTGTCATAAAATTAAAAAAAATGAATCCGTGTGGTCGGTTGTACCTGGAAAACATATCAGCGTACGTTGAAACACCGATCGATCGAGTTGCCTTTGTATCGTTGCAATCCGTTGAATTTGTTTACATAAATAAAATGTATCTTTTATATTTTAGATTCATTTCGAGAAAGCCTCTGAAAGGTGGTGGGACGCGTTTCTCGTCGGCGAGCCAAAAATTGATTTAAGTAAAATTGACTGTTCGAGACATCTCGACGACATGGGATTAGAGGAGCAAATGAAAGTTCAAGAACTAATGTGGAATCATCAGCAGAAACTTCTTGGCAAACCAACATCCGAGGAAATTGTGAGCGTAGCCTTTTGTCTTCTCGCTTTATACCAAACGGAAGGTTCTACGGGTAATACGTAACTGTAAATTCTTTATTTACAGAGAATGGAGAAGATTTTGAAAAAGGCATGGAACGCGAAAGGATCCCCCTTCGAAGGCACACCGTACGATCCCTCGGTTCTAAAGTTTAGTAACTAGTTAATGCGATTTGTATTCGAATAAGCGGTAGTACTTAACGAATCATTTTGTAAATCGGTCGAAGAGCTTAAGCGCGCGTACGAACCTATTTCTACGTAACTACAAATCACAATGTGTTTCCAAGCTTCTGCGCAAATGGACCGATATCTCTCAAAGTATTTTTTCATGTTACTCGTTTATGAGAAACGACGGTCGAGTTTCATTGTCTATATAAAATCACGTATTTATTATTAGATCGTTCGATGATGGTACATCTGAAAAGAATTGTTCGTCGTATGTCTTAGATTAATAACATAAAAAAATTTACCTGCAAAAAATATCTGTTCATATTTCGATATAAACATCTTTTTCGAACCTGCGATACTTTCAGAGGTAATAATACGAGTTAGGGTTAGTAAATGGAAAATTTTTGTTTGTACATAAAAGCGAATATATACAACAATGTTTTTTTATCAAGAACAGTCTGAATCGAAATCTACAGATTGAAAATTCATTCGATACAGCCCGAAAAGTGTATATTAAAACTGAAAAGCTGTTAGAAGGTAAATATTAATGTAAACGACGAGTTAATCTGTCCACCCTGGTTAACAGGTTCGTTTTATTTTTGATTAGAAACATCACGAGAATATAGAGTATGTTCTTATAAGAAATGCCACCCGGCCACATATTCGCAATCCTATTGAGAAACGAGTTCGAAACAAACGGAAATAACGGAACCGTGCTACGATATAATAATCTATACGCGTTAATCTAGCCGCGCCATGTTAAAGAATTATAAAGATTCTACTTCGTTTATTTAGATTCGATTAATATTCCATTCACAGAATTGTTAGAAAAAGAATTCTTAACGGTACATACACAATTGCCCAATTTGTTTACAAGAAAAACGAGATTACACGAAAATTTTACGACTCGTCTGTTTCTATTTATACCATGCGTGAAACATTTATTTCTCTTCAAACTGTGTGGTAATTTTATTGTTCAACGCATAAGATTATGAATAAAGCTTCAGAAGGATTAGACTATATTGTGTAACTATATTAGGTTGCCCCAAAAGTTTCTTTGGTTTTCGATCAATTTAAGAAGTTCTGATTTTCATGGATCACGCGTGTTCTGTTGCCATAGTTGCTCTCCGCGGTGTAATTATTCGAAACGCTCGGTCTCCGAACATCATAATGCATTGTACGCACTGATTGTTCGACGCAACAATCATCCAACTAGACTAGTCAATTTCCGGCGGGCAATTAAGGTCGAAGTGGCATTAGCCGCGCAAAAATTCCTGGTACCTGCATGTCCGCGATTTCATGAACCCGCAGGCACGCGGGTGGTTCTCGCCGGTGATCCATCGTCGACAGGTATTCAAGAGAAAGAAAGAGAATGAGACGGGGGCAGGAGGGAGAGGGGAGAGAAAGAGAGGATTACCCGCGGATAAATATTAATCGAAGACGGCAAAAAGGTGGATCTCGCGGTAGTCAAGGCTGCCGAGGATCTGCGAAACGATCGGAGAGCCGCGCAGAATGCAAGAAATTCCTCGCTTATCCCCGGTGTCGACTATTGCACCGACTTTATCTCGGTGGTGGGACTGTTTGGTAAAGGAACAAGGAAGGAATGCTTTACGATGGTAGCAGGTAGACAGCCGAGCACAACACGCTGTTCTCATTTGCCCTGCATTCGAAATATTTATTAATAAGTATTACCCGGTACACATATCGATTGCTTAGAAGCGTTTCGAAATGATTTGATCTTCAAGCTGTAATTTGAAAACATTTACAAGTATACTGTTTTGCTAATCGTTTCTACCGTATCATCTTGAAAATCTTTATCTAGTAAAAATAGGAACTCGCTTGGGAAAACTATATATATATATTATCTTAGCGATCATTTTTCAAGCCTGGTTCGAAATATTGTTTCACGAGAGCAGCACAAAATTGTACGCATCGAGGAATTCGCGCACATGCGTGCGTCGAAGTCTCCGGCGCTTCGGTGGACTGCAGGTTTCGTGCATCGTGGTTGCAGGGAATGCGGGACACGCGTTCAAGAGACGTTCCCGAAGGAAAAATCGGTTCTCAGGGACCCACCCACCCACCGTGCGATTCCATTATCCCGTGGGAACAGCCAATCGGCGGGTTTGTGCGCGCAAATTTGGACGAGCGTCAGCAGAAACGCATTCGCAGCATTCTTGGTTCTCGATTGTGGCTTCGTTCTGCGTTGGAGCACGTTCGTTGAGCACCGCTGCTGGTAAAACACAGGTAATATACCTGCCCGGGGCTACGTGCATCCCCACCTAGGGTCCGGTTCTCTCTCCTTGGTCGACTCTCGGCTTTTCTCCGAGGTGAGTCGGGCCGTTAGTGTCGTTGTCGTAGGAGAGAATGGTAGTAATGCGTATCGCGGAGTATCGTGCATCCTGAAGGACGTCCTCATCGTCGAGCGAGCCAGTACCTGCTGCCTTGTCTTCTCTTCTTCTTCCATCGAACGACAGATCTCGCGCGGTGTTTGCCAACCCATGATCCTGTGATCTACGTTAATCGAGAACGCGCATTCGATCCGACCAGAGAAGGATATTTCGCGAGGCTGGACCGATTCGTGAACGGTTCGTGACCTGTTTCGTGCGGCCCCCCCCCCCCCCCCTACCCTCTTTCTTTCTTTCTTTCTTTCTTTCTTTCTTTATCTCTCTCTCTCTCTCTCTCTCTCTCTCTCTCTCTCTCGTCCCTTTTCATTCGGATCGCGGATGCTCGACAACCTCGAGAACGACGACGACCTCTGTTCTCGACGTCGCAGCTGCTCACCGGTATCGTTACAGTGGTACCGTGTTCGGTGAATTTAACGGAGCGTGGTGTGCCGTCGATAAAGGGAAATCGGTAGATTAGAAGAGAGAAGAGGAAACACGTTGGTTGGTTCGAAAGGAAGAAGAGGAAGACGAAGAAGAAGAGGATACCAAGATGCCCTGTTCCGCGGTGACGCTGTCCCTCGCGACCATAACCGGTATCATTGCCAGCGGCCTCCTCGCGATCGCTTTTTCCACCGACAACTGGCTCTACACCGAGGTCAAGCGCGCCCAAATCCAGGTTCGTAAGGTCCACTGGTTACAAACGCATTTTTCCATTCGAGAACGTGCCACCGCACGCTTCGCGGGCCCGCCTAAGGCCCGAGTCTGCCACGTTGGGCCCAACGAGAGACCAACTCTACCGGTAACCCCGTTATTTAATGGACAACGTGTTTCCCTCGCGATTTTCTTGCTTTTCGTCTGAGCCTTCGTTCAGCGAAGTCGTTCGACTCCACGATTCGGCATTTTCGTTAGATTCGAAGAAAATTCTGACAAACCGACTATTGGTTATTGGCTTGGACGCGACTAATTTTCATTGGTACGCGAACGAAGTTAAACCAATTAGAATTAGAACCTGTTTTTAAAAGTACTGCTAACATAATGCTTTAAAATTAAGTTAACGCTTGTACCGTATTTTTTTAACGGAAATATTGTTCTGGCGTGACCGATTTACAAGTTGATGAATTTTTGAATGTGAAATCAGGCTTGTTGGACATCGAAATTTTAAAGCCCCTAAGAGCTTCGATGCGAGTTTATTTTCGTCGTAGAAAAACTGGTTTCCTTGTGTCGATGATTGTGTCATCCCGGATACACCTAGTACTGTGCACGCAGGTAGGATATTTTAGCGAATTCACTCATCGAATCTGTTTATCGTTCGTGGATGTTGGGAAACCGATCCGAGATTTTTCCGATAATTCTTTGCGAGGCATTGAAAAATGGAAAATAGAAAAGATGTCGTTGTTTCTTCGTTTTGATTTCCACTTTCTACGCGGCACGAGGATATACAGGATGAAGAAAGTGTCTCGGTTGGAACAGGGACAAAATTTCTTCGGGTTGTGAACGGCAAACGAATATCGTGGGACACGATACAATTAATAACACGTTACACGGACGAATTACGGTAAACGCGTTGGAAAGTTCGTTCGTCCCGTAGCTAGTTCTTTGTTGCCTACTGGTTTCTTTACTTTTTTAGCTGTTCCAATTTGTTATTGAATTTTCGTACGCAAACTTGGTTGCACTAAAATTATTCACTGAATGCGAATTAGTTATTACAAGTAAGAGTTTATCAAGTTCATTGGCGAAATGGAAGAATTTGAAAAAAAAATGGCGCTGACACAAGAGGGAGCCCGTTAATTCCGAGTATCTAGAAAATTGCTGTGTTCTTATTAAACGAGCCAGACCGGAAGTGGAATCTCCTCGGCTTCCGTCGTCCTTGTCACAGGTGAACGTTCGGGTAGAAGGTCAAGTTCATCCTCGAGGGCCTCGCGAGTCTGTTCGAAGGAAGATGTTCTCACGAATCTTTCGTGAAATATTCCACGCGGAAGCCGTACCACCTTTACAGGGAACGATACCGTTCTTCCGTTGCAACGCGGAGCGTTATAGGAGATTCTCACTCTCGATTCTCGTATGGAAGCGCATCGTTTCTCCGAAACCTCCACAATTTTAATAAAAATCTCACTTCGAAACACCGATACATCTGTGAAACAATTTTCTTGTTCATTTTCTTATAAAAAAAGTGATCCAACGATCCTACGAGAAACAAGTATGAGACCGTACCTGTAAGTAGGTACATACAACAATTTAAATCGCCAGAAATTTCAGCAATCGTCGAGTGCTACTTTTACAAGATAAATCTACGGAATGAGCGACAGGGTGTTTTTTCCCCGGCTAAAATATGTATCGATTCGCGGGACAGGAATGAATTGCACGCCGTGATTCTACTGTAGAAAGTACGGTATTACAGAGATGTTAGTCTCGAGATACTTTCGAGCAGACAAGTCTTTACTTTCGTGAACTTGTTTTGAAACAGTACCTCTTCGAGCGAGATTTCTCAATGACTCGTTGCTACGAGCGAAGATTTCTTCTTGATCTCTATTTTTAAGTACACAGCAATTGCTCGTATGCTTCTAAACACCGACACGTTTCGTCTTGGCAGGTAGGAATTTTCTGGGCGTTTAGAGGTTGATCGTGGGAAAAATGCGAGACTTTTTCCGTGTCATTCCGCACGAGGATCGTCAGCTGTGGAATTTAGCCGCGAATCTGTTCGGTTCGGCCCTGGGCTTGCTTCGGTCTAACCTCCGTCGTCCACGATCCGCAGGAACGATCGACATTCCAAGCCGCGCCCATTTTCAGCGCGTTGACTCGACAAGTCTCGCGTTTAGCGCAGCCCGATGCACGCGCAATCGTGCACGCGCTCGCTCTCCTTTACGGGAATCGGTCGCCGGATCGAGACAACCAGAGACTTTTCTCTTAAAAAGTACCGGGATTTCGTTGCCCGCCGCTTTCCTGTGCCTCCTTTATTTGGAATCCCGAGGAAAAACCGCTGCTCCGCGCCGCGTGCTGCGCGCCGGATCGATCCTGCAGCGAGAACTTTCCTGTCCGATTCAATGGAGAGTTGTACGAGCGACGCTGTTCGAACCTGTCCAGATCCACCTTGATCGCCTAATCACCCAAACAATAATGCCTGGCCATTCATAGAGTCGAGCATCGATAATTATTTGAGCCACTGTATAGGGCAGGTTTATTTATTTCCTTCCTATACGTCGAAATAAAGAACCTCGATACTCTGTCGCTCGAAGTTTGTCACTATCGGTTGGACTTTTTTAACGGATGGTAACTAACACGCGTGATAACGAACCAAGTGTCTTTTTTCTTCCGAACCCGTGAATGGTTTACGCAAAATAAATGTGTTTAGAGTTTGTTATTGTCGGTGTTGAGTTTTTCAATTGCACACTGCACACGTGACAAGCGTCGGTATATCTGGACGGTGACAAGTGCATTTCTTGGAACACGCGCGACGCGATACTCCATTCGTAGCGATAGGTGTTAAAAGAATCAAGAGCGAAAAGGAGTCGATAAGAAAGCTCGAGCGAAAAGGAGTAGACAAGAAAGCTCGAGCGAAAAACGTAGATAAAATTGGAGGTCTCGGAGGGAGTGCAGAGAACAAAGAATTGCTTTGGCAATTACCATGATCCGGTTCGGTTAAAATCGGTGGAATATTATTCGATCGTATAGGAGGCAACAGGCTGGCCGTATGACGTACGCCGCTCTGTTATTTCTAAGAGCTGGAGCCTCCGGAGCGCGTTTACCTTGGCGAGCGCAGCCGGTGCTCGCGCCTATTCGAATAAAAATGTCGGCTCGACTCCCCCTTTTGCCGACACTGGACGATCCATACAGTTATGTTACTTGCACCATCTCCTTCTTCCAGCCAGGTGAACGATTACACCTTTCCCGACGTGTTTGTACATGTACGTAGAATGTAGACTGCAGACTGTAGACTGTAGACTGTAGACTGTAGACTGTAGACTGTAGACTGTAGACTGTAGACGCCAAAGATCCCAGGGACGAGGATATACGAGGATCGCGTTCAACACGCGCGAACGTCTGTCTCGGCCGTTTGAACCAAATCTCCCCCTTTTTTGAGCTTATTTGGCAGAGGAATCCCGTTGACTTCTGCACCCGTTTCCCTTTCGTAATATCCACCACCGTTCCTTTTTCTATTTCTGCAACCTTCGGTCTGCTGTCCCTCGTTTTCACCGATTATTCAACGGTTTAGGAAACGAGACTCCCAGGCGGTTTATTCTTTCGCTGTTTAATGGCTAGAATGAATTATTCATTTTCCACTTGTTACAATTTTCTTACCAAACTATTCGATCAGCGATCGCTAAAAGAAGGGGTCGAAGTAAATAAATCAATGGGGGAGGGAGGTCTAGATAAGGGTAATCAAAGCGAGAACCAGGAAGATCAGCGACCGGATTACCAACGATCGCAGATATCTCGTCGGTAAAAATCAGGCTGCCGCAACGAGACAAAGGAGCGTCGTTCACACGTGCAGGTCGAGAAACCTTGAATCTTGAGAACCTCGAGAGAGCCTTGGTTTTCGATGGTCCAGTGCTCGTCAGCGTTCCGCGAGGTGGTCACGCTCCGGAGCGTTGGTTAATGCTCGATGGATCCACCGATTCGCGATCCTCGACGTGACTATAGATCTCTCGCACTCGTGTCGCTTCGGGCATAATCGATCGCGGACGAGTCGACGAGACGCGATCCGATCGGATACTCCTCAGTTTTTGCTGTGTTGTTCGAACCGTTATCTGGAAACACGTTAATTCGCCAGAAACGTTTGCTTAGAATTGTGCCGAACACGATGCCGTTGTCGCGAACTTCGTTGTCTTTGCTCGACACGCGATTCGGGCATTGCGATGCGTGACGGGTAATCGGAGTTGAAGGGATCCGACACGAACTTGGTCCTTGCGAAACTGCCGTTGACTAAAGGGGAGCTCGATCGATTTGACGCGATCGGCATTTTGATCGAGCGACGGAAATCCACGGAATTCATCGCGGAACGAACTTGGTTGCGTTAGAGGCGGTTCTCGGCGATTCTGGCCAATTTTGTGCGGCTCTTTGTCCCCGGAACATTCTGAATTGCCTCCGAGGGCCAGACCTGTGCAAATTTCATTAAAAATAATTGATTTCGCATCTTTAATAATAATATCGATCAACATTGAAATTGAAATTGTTTTTTCTCGTCGCGACGCGTTTCAAAACGCTCGATCCTGCGAAGAGAAGAAGGAAACGACAAAAATCAGGATCGAGAAATCGCCATAGTCTGCGTGCAAATTGTACGCGTGTCGCGGCAAGGACGCGTCGACTGTTCCTTTATAATTCGTGGCCTGAATCGATCTTCCGGTTATGTCACGATTTCTTCAATGGAGGCGCAATTACAGCGCGCCACTGCAATTCCGCCGGTCGTTGCCGACACAATAAATACATGCTCGCACGAATTGTAATCGGCTTGCGCAATGCGCCGAACGAAATCGTTGTCGCTTTCAAAAACGATTCTGCGGACGCAGCGTTTCTTTAAAAAATCATTCCGAAGATAACGTAATCTCGAATGTATCTTAATCTCTACGAGCAAAGTGAATGCTATTCCTCTGCACAAGCCATTTCGCTAACCGATGGTCATGCGAACATTCCACCGTTGCGTTGTTCGATTCAATGTTAATTCAGCTGTGAGTTAATTGTACTGTCAAGATCAGCAATATCGTACTCGTTTAAAATGTGGATGTAAAGTTGGTGATTCCATTGTTCCGACCAACCTAGGAGAGTTGCATTCGCGTACAGTTGCAAAAGTCTACTCACACGTTTAAAATTTAAAATTATAATATTTACTGTCTAAAATTAACTATCAAAATGTGCCCATAAATCTTCCTCGATGTTTTTAACACAGATTAGGCGATATTAAAACAGTTTACGACTTGTTTCGAGCGTCTTCTACAATTTGATTAGAAGGCGTTATAACTTCGCTATTCAGATTTACGATCTAAATATCTAATCCCGTCTAGCATGTAGATCGGATGATCTACATTCGATAACGATGGAAAAATTGATCGCGTTCGCTCGCAGCTTTCGATCGAGCAACGTCACGATCTACGCGTATAGTATACAGCAGGCATGTCAAACACGCGGCGCATCGACAAGCAGTCTGCGGCTCAACCAAAAACTTTGAAATTCTTCATGACAATTTATAGGTTTTACACTCCAAATTCACCCTTTAGCAAGTGAAAATTTCTCCTTTCTGTAAATCAATTTCACCCTTTTATTCAAATAAAGTAAGCTTGAAAAGAAAAACAATTTTTGTACATATATCATTTTGTATGTGTAACAACAATGTTTACTAAAAAAATGTGTTTCCGTTTTATTCCGAATCTGCCTTTTTCTATCGCGGCCTCGAATTAATTTATGATACTTAATGAAGCCCTTGGTGGTAAAAGAGTTTGACACGACTGGTATACGGTATAGAAATTCATTGCACCAGACTTATTCGAGGAACGAGCGGAATGTCGTATTCCGCGAGAAACCTTTACCCTGCCTGCCACTTTCATTGTTGCGCAAACCGCTTGTCTAGCTATTCAAACACCCGGCGACCATTAAACGGTGGCCTCCCGGGACAATCGTGTCCGCATATTTATCACCCGGCTCGGAGCGCGGCGCGCGGCGCGAAATCATTTTCATAAATCGTTCTCGGCGCTGCGCTGAGCGATCACTCGCGTGGGCCAACGCAACGGTCGTACTCGATGCCTTGTTGTTCGAGAATCTGATTTTTGCATCGTTACGTTCGTTACCTCGTCGCTGCTTCGAACTTGAACGAGCAATCGAAGCGCGCGGAAGGTTTCGCTCGTGCCCGACGATCACGTTCCTCGCCGTAAATATTTACCGGCCGAAGAAATTTCCGGTATAATCGGACCGATGTTTCGCTGAAACAAACCTTGCGGCTTGTATTTTTGCTCGACGACAAAATAAATCGACCCCGACGATCTTGGCAACTCGCAAATAGATTGCGGAAGTTGTGCAAATATGCGCCGCTGATCAAATGTTTGCAACAAGCTGCGATTTTTCAACTGCGGAATATTGTTACGATCGGTGAACGTATTTACGAAAAGTAGCAAACGCGTTGGTTGCGTCATTATGCTCAGGACTCGCTAGAACGTCCACAGGGAAGATTTTCTTAGCAGATAACCGGGGAGGTTGATATTTAAATGGAAAACGAGCGTTTCCGGCCGCGGGATTTCCGAACAATCATAACTGATGATTACGCGAGGAAAAGGAATGCTGGAAACAGCTGAGAAATTACATCCCCAGTCGTTTCCCTGTTGGATGCAACGAAATTACATTCCTGGGAGTAACGGGACCGTTCGTTTTACGTTGTAGCAGGGCACATTGTCGGGAAGTTGAAGAACGAACCAGGTAAACCGAGTAAACCGAGTAAACCGAGTAAACCGAGTAAACCGAGTAAACCGAGTAAACCGAGTAAACCGAGTAATAGAGACATAAAACTCGCGGAGGGTTGCGCGGTGTCTTCCACAAATGTTTGTTCCTCGAGCCGCGTCTCGATAAGATGATTGATATTAATTAAAAGTGGCACGCCGCGCCGTTTCATTCGAACTCTATCTGCCGTTGGAGGATATATTATCTATATTATCGGCAAAAAGATGTTTGAATGACCGGAATGAGAGGTAATCGGTCGCTGCATGGCTGGGGGGAAATGGTGGACGCGGTGCCAGCGGAAAAACGGTCATCATCGGTGAATCGCGAAGGAATTCCGTTCCACCACGACCACGGTAGGCCACACACTGCAGAAACGACCTCGGGAAAAAATTCAATGTTACAAATGGGAATTCACACGTCCGTGCAATTTTTCGATCGTTTGTCCAATTTTTTAGCGATAAATTCCGAAATTTTAATAAATAACCAGTGGCAGCGGTAAACGATTTTTGGACGTACAACAAATTCTTGGGACGAGAAGCGAGAATTCTTACGCTAAGTTGCGAGTAAGCGATTGTAATTGCTAGGCCGCGGTCGGTTCAGTGCGTAAGGGTGTTGAAAAATCGGTATGAAAGTTGCTGCGGGTTTTACCTATCTCGTGGTTCGCAAAACTGAAATGTTACATAGGAACGAGTTCCACGGTGAATGGTGTACCCGTGATTTTTCCTCTCTCGCGAATTCGTTGCAGATAAGCCGCGTTCAATTAACGCTTTCGACTTGTGTACATACGTAGCACGTAGGACATTGAACTCGGTGCGAGTGTGCTTTTTTTCTTTTAGAAATCTCTGCTACCGGTTGTCGAAAACTGGAAAAAGTCTTGGAAAGGCATTTGCTGGATTAATTCGCGATGGAAATCTCCGTTGGTCGCGAATTCGACTGATTTATGGCTCTCGTTTTGCGCCAGAATATCATACTATTTTTCGTCTTACGTAAAGCGTCGATCGTTGATCCAAGAAAATTGAAAGTGTTGGCTGTAGATTAGCTCGGGAATCGGCAAACTACGGTCCGCCAGGTTAATCAACACGATAAAATAAAAGATAAGGGAAATTACGTAAAACAAGAAAATTAATAAAAGATCGTATCTTAGCAGACTTTCGAAGGAACTCTCCACTGACATCAATCGTCGACCTACGATTCGGCGTACGAGGGAGTTACGAGCTGCCGCCCACACGAGCATATTTCGCGCTTTATCGTACGCAAGGTTGTTAACATTGCCGGGCGTTATTAATCATCCAAGAATTGTCCGCTTAAATGCTATGTATCGAGTTTCTGAATATTCTTTGGACGTTCTGTCCATGCTACGCGACGCGATGCGACGCGCGAGGGGTTGCCGTGTTACATTTGTATTTCTTTTTTTGAGAATTCAGAATATCCACAGGAACGGTGCGATAGAAATATTAAAATGCAGAAACAGTGAAAAATTAGAAACAAGAGTAAGAGACGTGGAGTTCAATTAACGCACTTTCATCGCGATACTAGGTTTCTCCTGAAATTACCGCGGGACCGTTTCACCTGCAGGACGAAGCGGAATCGGCCATGTTAAAAAACAACGCACAGTGGCACGGATCGGTAATCCGACCATTAAAATTATCTTACTATTAATTTTACATTGGTAGTCCAATTTGCAGATCGAAAAACAAAGAAACTGAAAAATGAAAACTGAGAAACTACAAGAAACAGGGAAACAAACAGAGAAATTTTAATAAATCTATGTAATATATCTATCTGTCAATCTATTCGTATAGTCGAAGACTGTTTTTAACATTGATGCTAGTTCGATTGCGACACGGTCCCAATGACAATTGGTTTTAAAATTAGATTGCGAGGAAAGAATGGAAGAGCTGTTTCCAGGCACTTTACAATTCCCATTGAGCCGCGTTTTCCTTTCTATGTCAAAGAAATCGTAGAGGCAGGACGATGTTCCCGCGCTCGAGGCGAGCGGAGCCTCGGTGGCGAAACAACCGCGTGAAAGCAGATTCGAGCGACCTGATCGCGACCTCTTGTCATTTTTCAACCACCTGGCCGATAATATTACCGGGAGGTAACGACAATCGCGTAATTTCTGCTCCTCCAGCCTAGATAACTTACCTGCCGTAGTGCAGTAGTGCCGTAGTGCATATGAGTAGGAGAAAAACTAGACTAGCTCAGGACCATCGAGAAAAAAAAGGAAAGAAATACTCAAATGCAGAGAAGGAGGGGCAATATTAGATGTAAGACATTACGATAGATTATAGATTATAGATTATAGATTATAGATTATAGATTATAGATTATAGATTGCAGATTACAGATTACATATTATAGATTATAAGGAATATGGTATGGCATGGATGGATAGATGGCTGGAGGGATAGGTGGCATAGAAGATTTGTAAACAAAGTCCAATTTCTTGGTCGCGAGGCCGAAATAAATAAATACTACTACTACTCTACTTACCTGCCGAAAAACTGGCGATTCGAATACTCGCGAGACAATCTCTTACGTCTTGCATCGTAACCGATACAAAAATCTTGTTTCCTTACGCGAGGCGAGGTTATATAATTGGTCACCAGGTACTATTTAAAAGATTGCGGACTTTATGTATTTATGAATGCGTAAACCATAAAAATAATTTAAACGGAACCCGATAAAAATCGTGGTTCCGAAACCCGCTTGAAACGTGCACTAAACTACTAACGCAACTCGTGTGGCAACAAGCGGAAAAGTGGGTAATAAACGAAAGGAAATTTCGTGATTCATCTGGAACCTTAAAATTGTATTAATCGTTGCTCAATTAGAACCTCGAATAAAATCGATTCCGCCGGAAAATGCTTCCGTACGGCGCGGCGTACGCGATCGATAAAACGATGCAAAGTTGAAACGACAAAATGAAATTTGCAAATATTTTTCCGACGGATCGATAAGACGAGGAAAAATCGCGCGATCGTTGGCAGCAGCGTGGTCGTAAGTTCGTCGCGCGTTGTACACCGCGCCGCGCCGCGCCGGAAAGAATGCTGCGGGAGGCATGGGTGTACAGTGTACGGTACGTCAAGGTTAAGAAGATCTTGCAACTTGCAACACGCGAGCATTCGGTATCCGATTATCGCATTGTGATCGGGGAAAACCGTGGGACGCGGAATCTCTCGGGTTTCCTGCGCGACGGACGTGACTCTTCTGCATGATCGATTGACATCGACAAACCTAATCCCCTATCTTTTTACCACACGCGACAGGAAATCCCGAAGACACGCTTACGAAGCGATCTTGTAAATACCGTGATTTTGTTAGTAATCACGATTTGAAATTTATTCTGGTTTCGACCATAACCGCACTTGTAAGAAACATCGAGTAAGGGAACGTCGAGAGTGGCCAGCTTGCGGCTCGACAGCGCGACGCGCACCCATCCAGGGAAACCCCAGAACATCTAGGAGTGCAGCCAGCGAACACGCTGGTCCTTAGGACCAGAGTTTACCCGAGCGGTCACTCTTCCAGTGACCCTCGGAGTGTCGAGTTCGTAGATTTCACTAATAAATCGCACTCTTGGTAGACGGTTTCACCGTCGATAGTTGTTGTTATTTGAACGCCCGCACCAGTCATCCTCTCCCATAGCGTATATTTATAATATATAGCTAATAGACTACCATTATTCCTACACGCTCGTACGTAATTAAATTTTTTATTTCCGGTCGCTGGAAAGACCGGAATCGTGGTAACAGTCCCAACGAATGGAAACACCGTTTGCACGCAAAAAAAACCGTAGAATTTGGTTGTAATCCGAAGGTAGAAGACAGGTAGCAGTTTCCAGGGATATCCTCGGCGTCGCGTGGGGCCATTTTGTAGAAAGTGCAATGGCAATTTTCTGACGGGTGGACTGTAGAAAGTGCAGTAAGCCGGAGGTCGCGCGCGAAATGATCGGCTACGCGCGCGGTTTAGCCAGCTAACGCGAGCACAGAAAGAAACGTTTTCCACGGTCCGTTTCAGATCCACGTTCTAATGGCGACGCTCGTATCCTGTGTGCGTGCGATCCGTTTTCCATTCGAGGCTGTTTTCACTGTTCCCGAGGCGCTGCACCGGCAGCAACGAGAGATTGTATCGTTTCTCGTTTCTCGTTTCTCGTTCCTCGTTTCTCGTTTCTCGTTTCTCGTTTCTCGTTTCTCGTTTCCCGTGGCCACCGGAGATCGTTCTCGGATA
The DNA here is from genome assembly GCA_028455805.1 of Lasioglossum figueresi. Classification (NCBI taxonomy): domain Eukaryota; kingdom Metazoa; phylum Arthropoda; class Insecta; order Hymenoptera; family Halictidae; genus Lasioglossum; species Lasioglossum figueresi. The sequence continues at coordinate 15,343,746 of CM052193.1, read as the reverse complement.
CGGGCACGTTGATGCGACGATCACGGCCCGATCACGGCCAATAATTATCATCGTTCGCCTAACGGGCCCTGGTCTCGCTTGGCGAACAGCGTGTGTCGCGTTTCTATCGCAACCCTGCACGTGGATCAAGGCCGACACTCGAGAGTCACGCGATAAGTCAATTACCGGCTGATTCAAAACTTGCGCTGAAACTGGGCGTGACCTTTTCACGGGCGAGAGAACTATGAAAATGATACGTGGCCCAGATCAGATCGAATTCCTTTTGTTTAGTAGTTTCGCGGCAATAAAAATATGTGGGTTTCGTGGGAGTGTGTACGCAGCAGCCGAGTTCCTTTTTCATAGAATCCACGAAGGAGGTTTGTCGTGCTACCGGCGCAGTCGCGCAGCTGTAAAACACAGACCACACCTCGCAGGATAATTCTCTCAGGCTCGTTGTCGCACGGCTCGCTTTCAATTGTCTTCTTCTCAAACGTTGCACTCTCGTTGGTGTCCTCGGCGAAGCGTGTTAATTCTTCGGGGGAGTAAACGAAGATCGTGGGTTCGAGAAAAGACTATCGGATTAAACGGTGCGTTGTCGCGTTAACGCCGAGGCAGTGACAGCATCGCAGCTCCCTGACACCTACAACCGAAGTTATAGCTCGAGTTTAGAGTTTAGTTTCTGTAAAGTGTAAAGGGATTGACAGGTGTGTGCCACCTTTCGTAGAGAATCTGAAATTACATTTAATTTCGAGGGCGGCATGCTAGGTGCATCCTCGATCGCAAGAAAGCCCGGAACTTGAGCCGACACGGCTGAGTAAACGCGCGCTCTCCGCTCTCCAGGCCTCCTTCTAGCCGAGCGGGAGCTTCTTCGTTTCTTCGGGAAGTTCCTCCGTGTAGAACCTGGAAAGTCGTAACGCGAGCACCGTTTCCTTTCTTTCCGCAATTTCCGTTGTTATCGCTTTACAGGCACAGGGGCACCGTGCGACACACGCGATCGCCGCAATGAACATCGTTTCAAAATCCGCTATTTCGGAAACAATTGATTTCCTAACGAATTTGAATGTGCGACGCATCAGGGTGTCCCAAAAATGGTGAACTTCCCTCCTTGAAAGAGACGACTTCTCGTAATTCGTTTCTAGTCACTTTTTTCTTTTTCGAAAATCTTCTCCGCAACTTTGTTAAGAAGATGGACCGATCGGAGCACGGCTACTTGGACAGTTTTTATTTTGCGTAAAGGTGCGCAATCTCCTGAATAGTTTCGTAACGAACGAACTGTTCCGATCATCGATTCGCAAAGGCTAACATGCAAATTTTCCGTTCTATCGTCGCGTCGCGTCGCGTCGTTGCAAAACCGCGGCTTCCTGAAATTGACCAGGCACGGTTCGCGTCTAATTTCATGTAATCTATTCGCCGGTGTTTTTCGCAGCTGCTTTCGACGAGCTGCCCGATCGAATCGAAAACCGTTTCCCCGCGGCCCGTAGGAACGTCCATTCGAAGCACTTTCTAACGATCGTAATATTCGTACGAGACGGCTCCGCCGAAAGGATTCCCTTTCGATGATTTTCAGCGTGCGACCCCGCAAAGATTTATCGTTGGCGGAACTCGATTTCGAAGCGGTAACGTTTCGATATTGTTGTCGATGGAAATCGATATGTCGTGTTGCATAGGGCATATTACCTATGTCACCTATGCGGAATGAAAGTGATCGTTAACGGCGCGAATCATTTGGATAAATTGTGCTGTTGCAGCAATATGCAGCCAAGCATGCCGAGCAGAGCCACTTGGTGGAGCAAATGAATACGAAGTACTACTATTACACGAGGACGCAGGGGCTCTTCAGGATATGCTACCCCAAGGAAAGACCTCCCACTGGTAAGCACGAAAACAATCTTCGTTTCAATCCTTTCCGGTGAACGCTTCGAGCAAAATTGATCCGAGAAAGATTCATTTCATCGTATAATATTCTTACGAAAGTTTAATTTATAATTTTCTTATAATTTTCGTATAATTTTCGTATAATTTTCGTATAATTTTCGTATAATTTTCGTATAATTTTCGTAAAAGTAATTGTAGAATTAACAATATGAACTGATCGATTGATGGTGGTTCGGTAGTCGATAAATGAAATGCGAGGCGAGGATATTTCCAACAGCATGAAATTGGGGATTGAAGCAGAGCCAAGGTGGATCGAATCCGACAAATCACTGTAGTTATCCGATGGACGCTGCCCCGGGACTTTCTACGTAACGATACCGTAATGTTCATTCAAATTCCCCCTGATAACCCCGAATTATCAAAGGGTTATCCGCGGCCACGTAATAGGTTAAGAGTTTAGAATCGATGGTTCGGTTGCACGCAGTTCGCTCAGAGAAAGGAAACGCGTCCCGCGAAATTGCTCGCGTGTACGCGATGGCCCGGTACGCGGGAGAAACGCGTCTTCCGTCTTTCCAGGAGTTTGCTCGGTCGACGTACCCTCCGTTCATTTTTACCACGCTTGTACATATTAGCTTGCCGTGTTGTTGTTGTTGTTGTTGTTGTTGTATGCGTCAAATCTTGTAATCGAATTTTAATGCACTTACCGATGAGCTAGAGACTTGACACTTTAAACATAGCTCAAAACTGGATGACAATGCAATATTAAAAAAACAAATTTAAAATGGAAAGACTAAAAAGTAGAAAATAAAAAAATATATAAAAAACTTTTTAAAAACCACGCTTATTATATTAAAATGCACTAAAAAGGAGAAAATGATTTTTTTAGATGTTAGTGACTATAAATAAAAGCGTGGAGCGCCCACGAAGATTACGTCAATATAGTTTAGCGCTCCACGCTTTTATTTATAGTCACTAATGTCTAAAAAAATCATTTTCTCCTTTTTAGTGCATTTCAATATAAGAGTGGTTTTTAAAAAGTTCTTTTTATATATGTTTTTTCCCTAACGAGGAATATTAATCCTGCTAACGCAGTAGAGAGAACAGAAATAGTTTCTGGTCGGTGTAGCTCCGCAATCGTCCACGATCTTGATCTTTTTGCTAACGGAGGAGTCAGGGCACATCCAAATCGTATTTACTCGAGAGTCGGCCACCGTTAGACCGTGAACGCTCTGAATTACTTAATTCGCAACGAGACCGTGGTACCTCTGATCGTTTTTACGAGGCGAAACCCGACGTTTCGGCCTGTCGTCGTTGTCGTCGTTGTCGTCGTTGTCGTCGTCGTTGTCGTCGTCAACGTTATCTCGATGAATAGGCGGCCGTTGCGATTGTAATTGCATTTGGAACCACTGTTGCTTCCAGTTCCTTCCCATCCAATAATTTCACAAATAAAATGACGAGTCGTGAACAAGAACAGTGGATGCGGAATTTTAAATTGATGCCGCTTCGAGAGTAGTTTCGCGTAAACTCGGAATTTCGAGTAATCACCTTCGACAGACAAGAAACTGACGAGATCAAGACTCTATCGTCTAATCCTATCAGGATAGAGAAGTGAAACCGAGTTTCACCGAATTTTGAGCCGTTCACTCCAGTTTTCATTCCATTCACCGTTGATTCTGGTACAATAGTTGGACAAATGGAAAGTTCGTTTGCATAATAAAAGAAACCGCGTTCGTGAAAGGGAGCCAAGTGCAGCCACCTTCGCAATAAACAGCTGAACGTTTCCCAGTCGTGGCCGTGTATACAATGAGCGTTATCGTTTTCAGCTGCGAATGCCAGAAACGCGATCGTTCCTTGGTGTGTACAATAGGTAGCGTTGTACATGTGCATACGTGCGTAAGTACACACGCGTCTCGCGCTCGAATGATTCGTACCGCTTTCGCGTGCGCGATCTATGCTCGAATCGGCGAGGATCGTTCGATCTATCCTAGAATAGCGTTTCAAGAAACAAATTCTCGGTAACTATGTTAAACCTGTCGCGGCAAAGGGACTTCGAAGATAACAATAAGTCGACAGCGGCATTATGCGGGCCGCGTAACTATGATCGAATCACCGCACCTGCGCGTACAATCAACCCTGCCTACCATTCGTAGATGTATATTCATGGCTATCGTAAACAAAGTAGCAGCAGTTGAATTATGCAGTCGGCGACGGTGCTGTCTTTACGGTTCATTGTGTCAAGGAATCTTGTTTCTTGCGAGGAGGATGTTGCCTCAACGTTCGCGACGGTAATTACCCAATGATCTTGAGGATATTCAAAGTTTTTGCTGCGATTGCTAAGATTCAAGAAATCCTACACCGGTAATAATTCTCCTTCCTCCTAAAGAGAAAGCCCAAAACCACGCGTTCGGTTAAGAGACGATAAATAGGACAAACGTTAGAGAAAGAAGGAAAAAGGGGATAAAGTCTAACACAGTGAAAATCTCTCAGACTCGTTCGCGCAAGATGATGGTGTAGTCGTACGAGACACGAGACGATACGCTTTATAATTTGCGTAAACGGCAACGATATCGAAGATTGTGAAAAAATGAAGAACGAGACACAGTCGCGCGTCGAATAGAAAGCACCTGCGGGATTCTTGAGAATCGGAACACAACGGTGGACATTGTTCTCGCGGTTCGGACGGAAAACAATCGACACGATCGATACATCGCATGTATCGTCGCTTGTACCGTTCTTCGACCGCGAGCTCCTTATCGGCTGCGACGTTCCGTTTGCTTCCGGCGCGGCGTGACGCGACGCGACCCGACGTTCCGCTTCCGGCTTTGTCTTTGATTTATTTAGCGTACGTGAGAGGTCGTCGCGTCGGTCCCGATAGAGCGAGAAAGGGGACCATTTGTTGCCAAGAGTGTCCATACAGAATCGTTGAACCAGCCGATTCGATGTAGTCGTAGTACCAAGTCGATGTCGCAAATTCGGAATTAAAAAGAAGCGAGAAAATACAACTGTCGACGCAACCTGACGCAACAGAGTACGAATCGAACGGGGATTCGAGGTCGACGGACAGGCAGAAACGAAAATATTCGTCGATATTCCCACCTTCGGGCAGAAATGGTCCTACAAAATGGAGGTCAGGTGTAACGCGCTCGCGCGATGCACGGCGTGAAAAATTTCAAGAAACCAGTCAACGACCGGTTTCGGGGAATTTTTATGTGTTCGTTCGCTTTTGCCCCTTCCACTTGCTTCGTCTTCCTTCGTCTTTTTTCCATCGACTCTCTTATCCGGTCGTAATTACGAAGTCGCGTCGACCAGGGGACAAAGTCGGGTCCTACCAGTCGTCGCGACGCCGATGCGCGACGGTGTTCCTCTTCCGGAATGGCAGGGCTGACGAACACGGCTCTCAACTGGTGTTGTACAGTTAGCCGAGAGTCAACGATCTTGGCATGGCGCCTCGTTTAGGCGAAACTAGATTCGAAGAAGGCCGGTGAAACGAGTGCTGCCACCGGCTGAATGTTAAATATTTCAAACGGTACAGGAGTTTGCGCGACGCATCCCCCGTCGACAATCGACGTCCTGCCATCGATCAATCAGAATTACTACGATACCGTTCTTTTTGTCGCCTCTTTTCAATTTTCGCACAAACGAAAAATCAAAATTGAGTCCAATGGCAGCAGTTCATTCATTGTCAGTCACAATCATAAATCTGCGTGCAACGATTACACTGTCCAACAAATTTCACCTTTTTTTGTGATTCGCTGTAACTGTTGGTTGTCCCCTATACAGTTTTTTTACGCTGATTCCGAATCTGCCCTTAATTTTTTTCCTACGCGCACAGTTTTTGAGAAACATGACTTTGACACGAGTTATAGCGAAACAAATTTGGTGTTGGACAGTGTTATTATTAGACGAATTAGCTTCTCACACGCTAGAGACCTCTTATTCAGTTATTATTATCTCACCCAGTATCTATTCCGAAGGAGTTCATCGACTTTCTCTCAAAACACACTTAAGAATAGATATGGCCGATGTTTGTCCCATATTTCCTCCATCCGCGTGTAAAACGTAGAAACGAGTAATAGTTGAACGATGTTCGGACACTCTCGTATTCACCGGCGCGGCGTGTGAACCATTAAATGGAACACGGAGTAGAAAGAAGATGGTAGTCTTGTTGTGATTCGCCATTGAAGGGAAAAGAAGAGTAGCAAAGGAGAAGGCCAGCCGGCGCGGCGCAGAGTGGCGCAGAGCGGCGCAAAGCAGCGCAGAGCGGCGCAGGCTCCGGCTTGCGACGACAACGCGTTGCAATTAATCCGATTGCAGTTTTCTCTGTCGGGATTCCGAGAAAGACAGGAAACCGTGAAAGCATCGCGACATTAGCCTCCGCGACTTTTTCTTTTCACCCGGCTGTGAAATGCCTTTCGAAAGTAGTATTTCGTGGATTAGGAATGGCCAAAGAGTATGTACCGTTGTCCATGAAAAACCACGACCGACCGGCTACGAGTTATGTACACGCGCGCGTCGCGTGTTGCATATTGGGTCACGTGCTTTTCGATACGCGTGCACGGGTCCTTCGGGTTTCTATTTGAAAAAATATGCACTTCGATGAATGCACCGGAACCCTCGATTCAACCCTTAACGCTTCGTTCACCGCAAACCTGTTAACGCGTTATTTAGAGGCGATGATTTCATAATTTTTAAAAGCCCATGGCTAAAAACCTTTTGATGGATTTCTCAACGGTAACGTCAAGGTGTGAAACGGAAGATTGTTTGCTTCGTAATGAATTTAATCGTAGTGCGAAAATTGTTTGAAACTATAATTACGGAACAATTTAGCAAACTAGAGATTGCTTCGTTTCAACTCTTCTCATTCATTGATCCCTGGATAATAAAATTTGTGCCATAATCTACCACAAACCGTATAGAAAACAAGAAACTCGAACGTTGAAACGATCGTATCGAGAACAAAGATAAATTAATTATGCACGGTTAATAAGCAACAACGAAGTTTACCGAGAACTGTTCGGCTTGACTTGACGCGCGCGAATTATTCGAATGCCGAATCGGTGCACGTTGCTCGGAGATCCGTGTCAAGTTGCGAAAATCGATGCCGATTCGGGACGACGACTAATTGGTCGGACATGGAAATTCGCCACCGAGACGGTCTAATTTCAGCGAATTGAATCGCACACGTGTCTGGCAGCAGGTGCTTGCGAAAAGGTTGCTTGAATTTCATGGAAACCGTCACGTTGAGAGGCCGTTCGTTGCATAAAATGCATCGAACGAATTTAGATTTCCCAAAACGACCTTTCGAAGCGCCTTATAATTTCACTGTGAATTGGTTAGTGAAAGCTGTTATGGTAATAAGAATGGCTACAAACTTTGTCATAGCAACGCGTTTCTCCTTAAGCGGAGAATAGCCGGTTTTTTTTGTTGCGAAAAAATAATAGTTCTACCAGTTTTGTTAATCGTATTCACGATTGTTGTTGCAGTTCAGACATATCTGAGCCCGGTGGAGACGCATTGTATGAACGTCAACTATTTCATCCCCGACGAGGAGAATCTGACGAGAGGTTTCTCCGATGATGCCATGACTCGACTTCGTAAGTGATAGAGATCAGTGTTTCAACCCTTTCGGAACGAATGTCGGCATATCGACGGAAATTCCTAAAGTTGCAAATCAATGATTCGACTATTTAAATAGCACGAGATCATTTCTCGACATTTTTCTCTTCCTCCCAAAAATTGAAAATTGAAGATTCTAACGCGAAATCAAGCTCTCCGAATATTTCTTCCGAGGATTTGAGAAAATCCTCGTCCGCTAGGGGTTAAATATTTGTTCGAGTCGAGCAGCGTTGCTAATATTTTTCGTATGTTTCAGACATGGGCAGATCGGTGATAGCTCTGTTTATAGTAGCGTTCGTCGCTATCTTCACCGCCTTCTGGACGGGAGTGGTGGGCTGCTGGAAGAGGTCTCCTGGGAATATCACGGCGACCGCGATTTTGATGCTGCTCGCGTGTCAGTAGTACTTATACTTGACCTATGGCGATACCATTCTATTCGTACAAACCTCTATTCTTCGCCAATTAACCATAGTTATTGGACTTGACCGGAGAATACTAACACTAACACTGCACTGTTGTTTGCACAGGTCTCCTTAGTGCAAGCGCGATGGGGCTCTGGCACGGGGTCGAATACTACGAGAAAGAGAAGGTTGTCGGCGAAGAGTACTATCAACAATGGACCAACGTGAGTAATCAACGTTAATTAACGCCAAACGCGATCAGCGAATAAAAAGAAACATCCGATTCCCAGCAGCTCAGCCACCGCACCGGTTGGAAGAATCGTATCGACCATTGACATTTATCCGACATTTTCTCTTGGCACCTACAGGTTTCCTAGTAATTAAACAGTCGTATCGCTTACATAATTGTTCAGGGGCTTCCGGCGACCATTAACGCGCCGTCGATTAAGATATCGTAAATACCCGAGGCGGACTTGTGTAACGTAGAAAGTGGCGGGTGGTTTTAAAATGCCACACGAAAAGTTTGTTGCTTCTCGTTTGACGAGGTCTCGGGGACTTGATCTTGATCGATACCGTGCGGTCGAACCTGAAGCACCGGGACTCGGATTTTTAATTGAAAAATTTCCTTTGTTCTCTCGTGAAAAAAGTTTCTTCGATTGTTCAATTGTTCGATTGTTCAATTTTTCATCTATTTGTACTTTTTTAAATATTTCAGTTCCGTTCTTATTATCCCTGTTACGCTACACAAATTTCCTATGGATAATTCCTAAGTATCCTAATCATTCGTACAAGTTTACCGCATCACATAAATTTCAATCATCCCTCCGATTCGCATCCGTCGCTTACGACAATTCTCTTTATTACGTGGGAAAATCTTTAAAAGAAACAGAACACTTTGAATAACGGTATTGGCAATTTTTAGTGGCGACTCAGAGTCGTCGCTTGAGTACCAAGGGTTAATTTTCACACCTTCGAAATGGACGATCGCAGAGAACCATGTGGACCACGTACAACAATATTGCTAACCAAGTATTCGTTATCTAGGTACGTGAAAGTAAAAGCAAGATGTTTATTTAGCAAAGATGTCTCGGGATGTTTGTCGTTTCGTTTAGCGGCGCGGAGCGAGGATGCTGCGGGGAGGCAGCAGGCAACAGAGAGACAGGGCGACAGGGCGACAGGGCGACAGGGCGACAGGGCGATGATCCAGAGGGTGCGGAGAACTACGGACTCGCGATTTGAAATGTTCACAGAGAAATTTGCCCGCAGGTTTTAAGGAACAACGCGGTGCAGTGGTACGGCTGGTCGTTTTACCTCGCCTGGCTGGGTGTTGCGACGTGTTTAGGCACGATGACGCTATTCCTGATCGCGGCGTCCTGCCTGCGACGGGAGCATGCCCGCGAACAGGCACAGAACGTTCAGTACATCATGCCAGGTGTGACACGATAACAACGAACCGAACCGGACTAACTTCCCCCGTGTCTTGTCTTTTTTGTTTTTCTCGGAACGCGCGGCGCATCCCACAGGTCCTGAAGGACAACTCACTAATCTCGTACGACTGGTCGTACGTGGTCGCTTGGGTCGGCGTCGGTTGGTCGTTGGTCAGCGCGATCTTGTTTAGCGCCGCGGCGATTTGCTTGAGGGGCGAGAGAATGCGCGAGGAGGCGATGAACATGCAGTACCTCATGCCTGGTACATATTTAACACCGTTTTGCTTGCGCCACGAACGCGACACATGCACGCAGACTCCTGATTTAGGTTGATTAAGCGCCGCGGCGATGAGACTATGATACTATTTTACCGAGTCGACTCGAGTCGCGTCTGTCAAGTTGAAAGGTAGTGGCAATATGTAAATAGCCGCTGGGTTCGTTGTCGATGAGACAGAAGTCTGCGTGCACGGCGTGTTCCACTAACTATGATTCATGATTACTGGGTTGACCCCGAAAACGACGTACCACTAACTAGAAACAGTTCAGGTAATAGAGAACCGTAGACTAAGGTTGATATAGAAGCAATACAATAGATGGTTCGATACGCTATAAAAATTAACGATTGCGTAATATAGAAATCGCGCGCCGGTCTAGAATGCGAGAAAATTGCACCACGCTTTAGAATGCTCCGGGAAATATCGCCTTCGAAATCTGTTCGTTTAATTACCGTTCACCTAAGCATATATGTGGATGCATTTTCTTCGGAAATTATGCTCCTCCGGGCTTACAGTTAACACTGAAACGCGAATAGTACACCATACCGGAGTGACGATTGCTCGTTTGAAAATTTCACCAATTTATACATAAATAAATTGATCAAAATGTTAAATCTCACGCGTTGAATTGCTTCTTCGTCAACGGATCGAAAGATCAATTACAGACTGTAAAATTGCTCCCCTACCGGTAGATTACCAACAAGTCCCTGCAAATCAAATTTTAATTTCAATTAAGGAACGATATTCGTAATTCGTAATCGTAATTCATCGAAAGCAATGAAATAATCGCTGGTAGATAACGTGTTAACAAATAAACCCCAAACTAATCTGAATACCGTATTTAAGAAGAGAAAACGAGACGATACTCGCTTCTTTAACATCTTAACCGGAGGACGTTAAAATCTGTACATGAAGTACCAGACGAATGCGACGTCCAGGTGGAATGATTAGAGGTATGCGAGATCCTAAAAATGTCAGGTAGGGCGATTCGGGTTCTCGAAAATTTCAGGATTCTTGAATATATGGGGAATCCAGAAAGTTCGCAGGAGTCTCGAGTCGTTCGAATATTCCGAAGCTTTCGAGGATCCGCTCCAGTCCCGAAACAAATTCTCGACCCGTCCGCATCCCGGCCCGACAATTTTGGATTTCCGCACACCTCTGGGAATTATGGTTGTCGGAGGATCCGAAGGGACGGACATCGTCAGAAAAAGGAACGCTCGATATTCGTCCTCGCAAAACTCTTACTCGGCTCACGCTCTGTTTCCACCGGTGGATTAGAGCGATTCTGTCACGGTTCGCTCCTGCGGGAAACTTTCTAGAGACAGCATAGTCTCCAGCGATGATCGATAATCATGCTTTACGATATCTCTAAACGGTACTTTGTGCCTCGTCTCCGAAGCCGCCACGAGTTCTCCTTTCCTCGCGGAAAACGGGCTTTGCTGTCCGATTAATTTCATCGGGGAACACGCCGAACAACAGTTGTTCCGCTAATTTGGGTCTCCATTAGCGAGTACACGGCACGCTCGCTTCCTGCCACGACATCCTGCTTGTCTCGGCGCGGCGATTCGACTAGTAGGGGTTCTCGGAACCGGAAATCATCGCGCAATGTATCCGCGGATATCTTTCGAGTCGATTCGTCGAAAGCGACACACTTGCCTAATTTTGCCTCATCCTGCTACGAGGAATTCCTGCGTATTCGAGTTTGCGTATTCGAGTTTGCGTATTCGAGTTTGCGTATTCGAGTTTGCGTATTCAGCGTACACTTCGCGCGGCATAGAATCGCATTCGACGCTGGGGAACTACATACATATGTATAGTCGTTTCGGCCTTCCTACGAGTTAGGCCAAGGCCGGGTGAAAATTGTTTTCGGTCTTATTCGTACATCCACTTTTAACTTCCTTCAAATTTTCAGGATCTATGAACTTTACCGTAGCAAATCCAACGAATCGACATTCAGATTTTTCCGAGTCTAATCCCGCAGGATCTACGAGCTTTGTATTGCGAAGACGGATAATCGAGCACGCTTCGTATCCCGTACGCGGTACGAGAACGATGGAATGCGTTTTCTGCAATCACCGAGCGATTGAAGTGCACGCTCTGGTACAAAGGCATGATCCTAATCGGGACCGAGTGAATTTTTTATCAAAACTGAGAAAGGATAACTAGACGAGTGGATATACTAATCGAATTGCTTGATAAGTAGGACTCGCATTAATGGTTCTTAGCCTTGTCTTAAATAATTGTGCAGAGTGTCGTGAAGATTTCTAATTCGGTAGTGTGAAAAGCAGAACTTAAGAGTGAAAGTCTTCAAGATAGTTTCCAAGACAGTTTTCGTATTATAATTTTGAACATAACGAGGAGTCCCGTAAAAATTGATTAAACCGCAATTTTCTAGTATATACTTTGAAGACGAGCGACGCTTATTTCCAATCATTACCGTGACGTGTTCAAATTACAGGCTGACGTAATACACCCTGCAAGAGCTTGTGTTTCAATTCCCAGTTTTTCCATGAACGCACCAAAGCATTCTTTGAATAATAACAACCCGGTTGGTACGGCGAAAGCATAATTACCCGCAGGCTAAGAACCAACAGCGGAACGAAGCGACCCAACTAACTGGGGCTCTTATTATTTTTTTTCTCGGATCAACGGGTACCCGAACTTGAGTACTCGGATACTCGATTTGGTACCGAGTATCCGCAAAAAGTAATTTCTCGATATGTTTGAAAGAGATGTGCACGATATTTGTGAAATTTCGATTCTGAAATTTTCACATAGATCCAGACATTACCGCGTGTCCTCAGCTTCAAGTTCGGGTACTCGGATCGATGCTCCGATAGCATAGTACTCGTATCGAATCGGGTCCTCGAACCGATCGAGTGGTTCGAGTATTTGAACGCCCGGATAGCGAATGTTCCGGAACTAACGTGATCTCATAATATTTTCCAGTGTATCCTCAAAAGCAACAGTATGCGTATGCCGGGTACCCAGCTCCGGCAGCGTATCCAGCGCCATACTACCACGGATCGCAATACGGGCCCTACAACTATTGAGAAGAAGCCACCAGAAGTCCGAATGATGCGTCGACAGAGGCAAGAGTCTCGAAGAGCCCGTGAACGTGCTCGGAACGAAGAGAAAGGAAATTCGGCTAACAAAGTTCCCCGAGGGAACGATAACAAAACGAAAACGCAGATACTAAATAAGCTAACGAAACGAACGAAACGCGAAATCCGAAAGCCAAAACTCTGCGACCGATCCGAAATCGATCGGAAACCGATCCTCGCGCGAACGATCAGATTCGAAATGAAACCAGGACCAGGACGACCTTGGATCCCGTCCTAGGCATAATTTATCATTTATCATAGACCTTAGTTACTTTACGGACAATTCTGGTGCGCACCCTGGCGGGTCCCACGGTCCCACGTGTTTTCCGATTCGGCGAGGATCCCGTTTCACCACGCGATCGTTCTCGAAAACGGCGTTCAGGTTCGACTCGCGAGAGAAACAGTTGCTCGAAGAGCCCGCGTATTTACCTAGAACCGAAATAACCTTGTACCGAGGGCTGTCTGTGATTCCTGGTGCAAAACCTGTCGATGATTCGTGGCGTTGCTTGTCGTCCTCGATGTAAACGAGAACAACGGCTCGACCAGCCCGTTTTAATATTATCGAATTATCTTCATCGATAAACCCCAGTTTTCTCAAATTTTTCCTTCGCGATTACTTGCCGCGTTTTTAACAAGTCATTCGGTGATCGAATTGTACGATGTCACGTGGTTTTCTTTACCTCGAGCCTATCATTGAGAAGCACTGCACCATGAATTTTGGCGCGCTCTGTATACATACATTATACATATACATATACATATACATATACATATACATATACATATACATATACATTTGCATATGCATATACATATACATATACATATACATATACATATACATATACATATACATATACATATACATATACATATATTTTTCCAATTTAATAACTGCATTGTATTATTCTTCGTACGTGCTAACCGTGCTAGGACAATAATGATAGCTAATGGTATTACTGATAATTATGAATGATAGCCACAGTGTTTCGAGCGAGGAAAGTTAATTGTTTGATCGACGACGTGATCTTTCTCAATGGGACGACGAACGTTTCACGTTCCGCCATGGTAAATAGCCTGCCGATATTCGTACAAAATACTTGTAAACACATTTCAAAATCTGGGATCGAATAAAGCGTCGTTTCCTTGTGGTCAATCGTTTAAACAAAGTAAGAATAACTTCCCGATAGAAATCATCGAGCGAGCCTCGCTTAGAAAAATTCGGCAGCATGGTGCAAAGGAAATATTCGGTCAGTCGGAACGATGTAAATGACAGAAAGCGTATAACATAGTGGGCGCGGTGCATCGTTTCATTCGCAAACATTTCATATCGTACGAACGATTCGCGTCATCGACTCCCCAGACTTTCTAACGTATAGATTCTCCCTCTCCCTCTCCCTCTCCCCACCCATTTATAATAACGACAATTTGTAAGACTTCTTATTGCGGTATCTTTACGTAAGGTATTAAGAAAGAAAAGGAAAGAATAATTCGGTTCTCTTATATGTATACGCATATCACACATTGAGCAAATAAAACGATATCGGACCTAACTTCAACCTCTATGTCCTGTCTTTTGCTCATTTATCGACGTAAACGTTCGAATTGTTCGAACCATTACCGTAAGTTAGGCAAATTAAGAGAACTTAGTGTGTGTAAGTATGATTATTCGTTCAAACGAACTCTATTTTTTATCGAGGAAAACATTCAGACGATTCTGTAAAGTTCAAATGTTTTCAAAAAAAAAAGAAACATACCTAACCCTTTATGTGTTATAAACGATGCGACGTATCGTTGAAAACTTGTTTAATATATTCGATACGTTACAAAAAAGCGATTCTTTTTCATTGACCCGTCAGAATCCAGCATAACGCTTTCGGTTTCTTTTTCGTTTGTTGACAAGCGAACGCATAAAAGTGAACCGGTTTGATCGAAACTGAAATTTGTTGACTTCGGTAAGCGCCCGATCAACTTTTGTCGAGAATAGGTCTGAATTTTATTTTTATAGAATAAGAATAACAATCAGCCAATGAACGCATTGTTTACTGGGTTCGACCAATAGGCATCGACATTCTTGCCACCATCAGGTGACCATGTTCCCAACGTGGCATCGCGGTTTCAAATCTACTAGCGCGGTCCAACAAATTCCAACTTTTTTTTTTATTTCAATTTCCACTATGCGATTCTTATAGAGTTTTTCGCGCCGATTCCGAATCTGTCCTCAATTTTTCTCCTAGACGTACAGTTTTTGAGAAAATTGAGTTTAAAAAAAAAGACATATTTTTCAACTTTAAACAAATATTTTGAAGTTATTATAAAAGATACTGAATTGTTCTGTACAGGAAAAGATTCTATAGACTTATGATTGTTTAAACATGTTTAAACAATGATTAAAGACGAAGAGACACCACTTTTGCACCCATTTTTTAGGATATTTTTCAATTTATATAAAAAATAAGGGTCTACCACGCGATAGAGCAGACTTTTATCTTGAGAAACCACCCTTTTAAATTTCCAACGTCGACGTTTTTTTCGATCTAGAAAGCAAAACATCTTCGCCCGACATGAGTTGCCGTCAGTGGTATTCTTCCACTAGCGCGGTCGTTGGACAGGGATACGACGCGCCGCGGCAAGGAAAATTCGGAAAAGTCTACAGAATCTTTTGCTGTACAGAACAATTCAATATCTTTTATAATAACTTCACAATATTTATTTAAAGTTGAAAAACATGTCTTTTCTTTTAATTTCATTTTCTCAAAAACTGTACGTCTAGGAGAAAAATTGAGGACGATTCGAAATCAGCGCGAAAAACTCTATAAGAATCACATAGTGGAAATCGAAATAATTTTTGGCTGTTGGACAATGTAATTAGAGTCTCGCAATTCTGGATTTTCCGAATCGGAAAAATAACGTTGCTAGCTTCGGAGAAATTCGAGTTTCGGGAAAAACCTTGCGTGAGAACGAATCACAGCCCGTGGTCACAGATAACTTGAAGAGTGGGAGGCTTATTTGATAGCTGATATGCGCGCAGCGCCGTGCGCTAGTGCCAGTGACGGTCAGTGCAGTATTCCGATTGAGGATACACTTTCTCGCGCATGCGCGACCAAAACAGTAGCGTATCTACAATGACCTGTGGCAGTTATATTGGCGGGAGTGTACCGGTGTTGTTGGCGGGACGACTGGTGGACGAGAGAGAAAATAAAGAATAAGATTTAATTATGTTAAATTTTAATATTTCATATGTAGTAAATTTTTAAAAGTCTGCGTGGTGCTCAAGCTACCCGATTTCATCGAAAAGGTTACGTTACGGAGGCAGAAATTACCGCGCATGCGTGAGCAAGTGTATCCTCGATCGGAACACTGGGTGAACTCCAGAGAAAGCACAGACTACAGCCAAGCACAGCACAAGCACAGCACAAGAAGTGAAGCAGTATATAGCAGTATAGTATATAGCAGTACATAGTAGTAGCGAGTAGCGAGTAACAGTTAGCAGTACTCGGCAAAATTCGTCCGAGTTAGCACGCACTCGCTTGATGCGGAACATTACAGTCACAATGTTCGGAATCTGTTTGCAACTGCTCCTACTCTTCATCGGCCCGTTCGTAATCCATTCGAATGCTTTAACGCGAATAGTATTCCGAGATGAAAAGGTACGTGTGACGATCACCATGCATCCGAGAAATCGCTTCGCTCCACTCTCGTTCTTCCTTCGAGTATTTATCGTCTGTCATCTTCTGTAACACATGTGCATCATTGACAATCGTTCGCATACATCGGTGTTACAGTCATGAAATAATTCCAGTACTATCACAAGCCAATTACGTTATCCAGCAGTCAAATAAATGGGTTGGCGGATTTGTCAAATGTCACGCATACGAACGAGGTTTTAGATAACATATGTGTGGTGAGAATCGTTGGCACTCCGGAGCACGGAAGAGTGAAAAATGTAAGTATACCGAGCAATATATATTTTTTACATTTACAGATTTGATATCGTCGAGTATCGACTGTTTAATAGAATTTAGACTTCTAATGGAAAAGTACTTATTTAGTTAATTTAGAGTAGCGGTAAGAGTAGCGGTTTACAAACACGATAGCTCGCCGCGGACGTCAACCAGGAAAATGTATCTTTTTCCTTGTAGTACATCAAAATATCGATGCGAGATCTCGGATGGAACGTGGAGTCCGATATCTTTGAGGAATTTACTCCAAACTTTGGGAAATTGCAATTTGAAAATATAATTGCCAAGTTAAACCCTAACGCGAAAAGATACTTGGCATTGGCTTGCCATTACGACTCGAAATACACTAGAGAAAGAAATTTTATCGGCGCTACGGATAGCGCGGTGCCGTGCGCTCAGATGATCAACTTGGCCAAGGTTATGAAAGATCATCTGGAAACTGTAAAAAATGTAAGCGATACACCTTTCTAAAAGTCTCGCGTAGCTTCTTACAAAGAAACCGTATTATTTTCAGAACGACGTGAGTTTAATGTTTATATTCTTCGACGGCGAAGAAGCGTTTAAAGAATGGGGTCCGAAGGATTCTATTTACGGCGCGAGACATTTAGCTAAGGCGTGGCATAAAAATTACACCGCCGACGAAAATGGTGAAAATGTTTCAGAATTGGCCAAACTGGTAAGCGCTTTTAGCTATAATTTATGCTATAGAATTTTGCATTGTTTTTTGTTCCTGCAGGATATGTTAGTCCTATTGGACCTGATAGGTGCAGCGGATCCAACATTTTACAATTACTTCACCAGCACAGAGAAATGGTATTCCTTGTTGGTGTCTATCGAAAGTAAGTTAGCTGCCTCTAGAAAGTTTTTGTCGTACAGTTACGGGCAACCTGTGCAATCCTATTTTCAACCTTATTCCATGGAGGCTTTTATCGAGGACGACCACATTCCTTTCTTACAACGAGGTTTGCAATAATTTTTACACGTTTATAAACGATTTTCAAGGTTCGTACGTAACGAAAAATTTGTATTCCAGAAACTCCTATTTTGCACGTGATACCGTATCCGTTTCCAACATTCTGGCATAAACCAGGTGACAATCGTGATAACATTGATTTAAATACCATAGAAAATATCAGTAAAATCCTAAGAAGTTTTGTAGCGTCCTACTTACACGTTATTTGTTAATACAAAACATTTTATACCGACAATCGTTAAAAGTGTTTGACTTTCGTAAGATTTTTAGATAGAGTATATATATATATATATATATATATATATATGTATGTATGTATGTATGTATGTATGTATGTATGTATGTATGTATGTATACATCTACTTCCTTATACGTACTTTGTATAGAAAAGTATACATACGTATACGTATATATTTTGAGATCTGATATAAAAAAAAGGATTTATCGTACAGATTTCAAAGCGTTCGCTGCCCTTGAATTAAAGTGTTATTGTAAGGTGCTGTACAATGCAGGAAGGTATGCGACGCAGGAAATTGTTTCGACGCGTGACTTCCCGAAGCATGATTGGAATAAAAATTTCGGTAATCGTGAAACTTTTTGCATAGGTAAACATCTCTGTACCGAAACGAAATGTTAGGCATTTGTTTAAATTATTATAATTTAGGTAATTATACGAATCGATATGTATCGCGTGGAAACCATAAGTAAGATCCTAAATAAATGCGGTTGCATTTCAATCTAAATTTGTATGTATACTTTTTGATCACGGAATATAAAAAATACTTTTTTAAGAATTGAATGCTGGTGGTTCGAAATACTTTTTATGATGTTTCCTGGAAATGATAAAAAGTTATTAAATCATTTGGCAAGTTTGCGTTTACCGAGGAAGAAACGCGAGCAATTCTCTCTACATACATATAACTGCATCCGACATTCCGACTGTAAATAACCGTATTGACCGTATATATCAAATAACGAACCCGGCACAGCGCTCCCTATCGCGGCACGATCGCGGCGATCGAGTCAAGTGAAAGTGGGTATTCGATCGTAAGGTTTGGCAGGCCTGATCGAGGTCATTGTTCGTACGGGCGCGCCCGAGCAGGCTTTCGTGGCGAGATTGAACGAGAGTCGCCGACAAATACCGAGCGAGGACGAGCGCGACCGAAGCCCATGATTGGCGGAGAGCCGACGCGACGGTAAAAGACACGAGAGAGAGACGCGAGCGACAGACGTGGAGGGACTTCACGCTTCTGTCCGTGTATTTCGATGGTTTTTACGGGTCCGTACGTATTGTGAGTCGGACAGCGGGCCACGGTATCCTGGTGCACACCTTTCGAGACCGTTCTCGAGTGGAACCGTAACAAAATTCGCATAACATCGCCGAAAAACGCGAAGCGGCTGACACATCGGCCCAGGAGAAGGCAGGTTGGACACACAGCACGGCACGTCGCGGTGCGGCGAGGCGAGGCGAGGCGAGGCGAAGCGAGAGAGACCGTTGGAGCGAGAGGGACAGGGCTTGCGCGCGAAACCAGGAAAGAGAGAGAGAGAGAAGGAAGAAAGAAAGAAAGGAAAGAGGAGGACACCGCGTGAAAGACAGGGGACTGACGTGTTGCAGCCGTATCAGACGGACGTGTGTAGCGGTCGAACGCACCGACGGGTATACTCGGGTTATTGTTACGGCACGGGGAGAGCGAGGAGTGAACTCGCGTGCGCGCGCGCGATCCACAAGAGTTTCACCGTTCCATTCAAGAATGTTTTAATTACGGGGAGGTGCCGCGGTCCTAGCGAGCCCTTCGCGACCACACTGGATGATACGCGTCGCGTGTGCGCCTTACACACCGGGAGTGAGGATTAACCGTCTTTAACGGACGCGCGTGTGTCGTCGCGCCACAAGCAAACGAACAAACCACCCGTGTCACAGAAATGCTCAAGTTTATCAGGGGGAAGGGCCAACAACCCACGGCCGAGCGACAGAATCTTTTCGCCTTTCAAAAGGTAAGTCCTTCTCCTCCGCCTTTGGGCCCTCTCGGTCGGAGAAAGATTGCGATGCGCCCACACCCGGCTTGCCGGAACACGCTGGAACACGCAGGACACTTTCTTCCGTTCATCTACATCTACTTTTACGCGCGCGTGCGTGCGTGTGCGTGTGCGCCAGTATGTGTACATCGGAATGGCATATTTGCTTTTCCTTTTCTTTTTTTCGTTAACGTCGCGATTACCGAGACCGATTAGATTCGTATTCTGCGAGGAAACAATGTTATCGTGCCTCCGTGCCGCGTTCGTCGATAACATCGATACATACTCTCGTTTCGAGTGTGAAGGTAACGGTACAGAGGAGACAGAGTAGTCTGCACCGTTTTAGCCGTAACCGGAGGAAAGCGAGAGTGAAAATCGGCGCGATGCAGTTCTCGATTAAACAAATACTACACTCTGTAGAAATTCCGAAAAACCGTATTGTTTGCTTTCCCTTTATTTCCGCCCTGTTATCCTTCGAATGCACCGCAAACGTTTTTTAATTCATTCCGATAGTTTTCATAGTTCATAGTAACTCTCAACGTGTCGATCGAAACAGCGCCAAGCTGTTCGATTACTCTTGGCGCTGGCTGGACAAAATTATTTCTTCACGGTTCCGAGTTTGTTTCGTGTTTTAATCGTTCTATGCTCGAACCTGAAAACAATTACACAATTTTGCCTTTCAAATTATTTCTCTGGCTGTAATAGGTTCCAAGATACTCGATCAAATAAGTTTTTCATTGAAAAATGCTGCGAACGTATCGAGTTTCAAAAAGATCCACAATTATACCGCGAAATCGCGGTTCAAGTTGTAGGTATCTGTTTGGCGATTACTATTGATCGCTGACCCTTGTAGACGGTCAAAATAAAATTTGTACATATTATCGGAAGACGTACCGAGCAGAATCGAGAACCAAATATTCAAATTCTATGGCCTAGGGTTGAGAATTTTTGAATAGATCCTTCGACGGTAACAGAAAGAAACTTCGTTGCGTGGAGATCGATCAGATTTGGACGATTGGTGCGGTGCGATTGCACCGGTTGATACGCGAGTCGTACATGTAAAATACCCTTTCTCCGCGGACTTTGGTGAAAAGAGTAACTTCATATCCGAGGATCGGAGGAAACCGTCTTCGCGGAGAACACGATACAGCATGCTGTAGAAGCGAGAGCGCGTCGCGTCGCGGAGAATCAACAGGTCGATACCCGAACGTAATCGATACCGAAAGTCTAGAAGACAACCAGCAGCCTCGAGACGCACGGTGCACAGTCAGGATTATTGTGGTCTGGGCTGGGTTAGGTGTGCGGTGTGCGGTGTGCGGTGTGCGGTGTGCGGTGTGTATGGCGCGTTTCTTTGGTGGTTCTGTCTTCGACCGGCCGTCATCGTCGCCAGCCATCGAGTGTACCGTCCTGCGAAACCCTATCGCGGTGTAATTCCCCTGCCTCGTGGATTTCATGTTTGACGACAACGCGCGGATTGCGAAAAAGGCCGGGCGTGCAAATCAGGTCGCGCCACGCCGCGCCGGTCACGATCGATCGATTCGCGATAGATGTTGCGCCCGATCTCTCTCGGTCCTCAAACTGTCGCGAATCAAATTCCGCAGTTTCTCTCCCCGCCCTGATTTTTCACAGGGTCGTTAAACCCACCCGTTACGTTATTATTATTAGATTGAAAATTACCGATTTATACAAATGTTTTCGTTCGAAATTTTTCAATCAACTTCTGCATTGAAACGCATCGAACAGTCTTGTCGTTATCGCGAAGCGATATACATCAGCCGCAATTATTACTCGGATCTAGTATTAATTGTATAACAACACGCAGTTCTCACACAGTTATATTGGCACTCGTTTAACAATGTACCGTGTATACCATTTTATTATTTCAATTGGTTAGACGACGGCTCCACATTTATAACTGAAATCCGTTATCTTTCGCCTACATGCTGCTACACCATCGTTCAGACTAAGAAATGGAATAAGAAATGTAGGTTAATTTGTTTCGTTGGGCAATTAGAAGCGGAAGTAGCGCGCTCTCTGCGCGTTAAGACGCACGCCACGGAAAAAGAATAGAAAGCCCTTATCGCGGAGGGTGCTCGTTGTCTCGATTAACCTCTTCGTTTTTCTGGAGCCGCGGTGGTGTTCGTACCGCAGTCGGTCCCATGAGAAAACAAATTGCGTTCCGTTGCGCCATCGATTGTTGTTATTTCATTGTTGGATCGGAACGAGGTGTGGAGAATCGATGACTGCAAAATGATATACGAGTATGGTAATCACGAGACTTATCGCTGCGCGAAAATCTGATAAAACTCTGAAGCAAGAAGTCCAACGTAATTTTTAGTCAAAATTTACTTGATCCGTTCACGATAAGAATCAAACTGAATTAACTTTGGTTATTTGTCAATTTTTCTAGTACATACACGACATATCGAGTCGTAGTCTCTTCGAGTTGTTTAAGCAGCTCGATAAAAAATGGTACTTGATGTTTCATGGAGGATCAGGAAACCTTGGTCTTTCATTCGAAGATAACGTGTCCGTTATCTGATCTCGTATCAACGATACATATTCCGTTTATACGTAATTGGATTCACGCTAATCCCTTTTTCTGGATGATTTCGAGAACCTATTTGTCTCGGACGTCGTTGAGGCCATACACAATTCCAAGTACGTACTTCCAATAAAGGGAAGCCGCGATAAGGGCTAGATACGTACCATTGGTTCTTTGCGCAAACAAAAATACGATAAGGTGCCTAGCCCTTTTTATCCGAAGCGCGATACAAGTATACGAGCGAGAATGTACCGCTAGAGCTTCTCCTGGTCGTAGCTACGTAACCGACACGCGTCAGTTATTCTGAAAGTTGTACCGTAATCTATTGTCGAAAGTAAAAACAATTTGCGAATGATCTCCTGTCTCTACTTCGCGTGTTCGTTGCCTACACCTTATATTCTATCAGAAACAGTTATCTATAACTCTAAATTTTTTAACTAAACGCGTCTGTAGCGTACGGAAATTGTTTGCAAACGATGGTAAATCTAGTCAAACTTTATGCATTTTCAGTTTATCTTTTAAACTTTAAAAATTTGAAGTGTCGACGAAAGAAAGGAAACGTTGAATTTTGCAAGATTTTAGACTAACACGGTGTCGGCTAAACTGCGACCTGATCATTTCTCTGCCTACGTTTGAATCTTAAATGAAATCAATTGTCATAAATGATTCAACGTCGATCTATTTATTCGCCAAATCTGGTCGAGCAACGTAGAAAAAACAACGTACAAAGAGATTCTGGACAGGTGACTATAGCGCCAGCGTAAAATATTTACGTTAACGCGACTGCAGCGGGATATCGATCGAGAAATTTCTTATGTGTCTTGGAAGTTAATTGGGCCAGTGCTAGCTTGAAAATGGTTCGCTTAAACAACGAAATTTTACCGAATGGCAAGTCCTCGAGTTAGAAGATTGGGAGATTAGAAAAAACTGAAGAATGCCCAAAATTCGGGTTTGGGACCGTAATCGATTTTTCGCGAGCGCACCAGTCGGCGGGTCACCTGGTAGCTTGTTGCTTCACCTAATTCTAATTCTTTCGATCGTACCTTTCCGAAACTCGGAAGCACGGTAACACCTTTTCTCTTTCTCGTGGAAAGTACCCGGGCCAAGGTCTCGCCCTCTTTCCTTTCATCCCCGTGGTTTTCTCGGCATACCTAGAATGAACAACCATTTTTCTAATCGCGCAGTGGAAACGAGCCAAATCGATATTACCATGGCACAGCCCTAAATCTGGGGGATTGTAACGTGCGGTCGTACCCATCCGAGGGTCCTCCGGATTCAGGTAGAAAGGTGTTTCGCTATTTCTCTTCGAACAATTCTGTCAACGTCCAACGAAAATCGTTCTTCGAGAAGCTGCGGTCTGAACGGTCCTCCTGCGCTCCTCCTGCGCTCCTCCTGCGCATAAGAAACGTATCCGATTCGTTAAATTGCAAACAAATCATTTGATTATTAGGATACGAGGAATAAAATTGAAAATCGAAAAGAAATTCGCGGCGCAAAGAGTTAGCACCGTGGAAAATTGGATAAGTAAAGGGGTTAAAGATATTTTTCGAGCTCGCCGTTCGCGCGCGTTCATCGGTCGACAAAACCGCTCGATTAACGGGAACCAACATCGTATCTGACTCATCGGTGACTAACGCGTTGCGCAGACGATTCGTCCAAAAATCGCCGACACCTACGAACAAACGTTACCCGCCCGGGAAAAGTCGGAAACGGACGATGCCTGTAATTACTGTTAATTGCATTCCTAACGAGTCGCGGAAGGGAAGCGTCGCGATCGTTAGCCTATCTCTCGGTATTTGCCTCAATTAAGCGCGGCAAGAACGCAACCTGTGTGTTCTGTTTCTTTTCTTCTTCAACCCCTGGGGTGTGCGTTGGACACGCGCCTGCCTCTGCCAGCGCACGTGTACCGTTTTAACTCGAAACTGCGGAAATTCTTTCGATGTTCCTCGATCTTTGTCTTTTCTACTGAAATTTATCTACCTAACCTACCAAGAAACTTCAATCATGTTCTCGGTAAAGATAGAAAGATATTGTAAGAAAGTCATTTACAAAAAAATGAGTCGTGTCGATTAAAAAATGTGAAAGCATCGCGTTCAACGATTCAACGATTCAACGATTCAACGTTGCCATTTAATGAAAGCGGCGCTGTAACAGGTGTTGCGTCTATTGAAAAGATTGTAGAGTGCAGTGGTTAAATAAGAAATTTATCTCGCAAAAATCAGAAGATTGCGAGCAATCGATCGGACAGGCGTGTGCAAGTAGAAAACGAACGATCTTGGAAATAAAGGCGCAGTATGTATGTCTGAACGCAACATTGCCACCAGAAAACCAACGCGACTCTTTCGCGTATCTCGAACAACGATCCTAGTTCTTTCTAACAATAAGAGACACCTTTTTCTCACGCTCGTCCAAGTCCCCCGTAAATTGATACGCGTCGTGAATGAAAGTTTTTCATGTGCGCGCGACCGTACTCCAACAACGGATACAGATAGCACGGACTATTTTTAGCGGCTTTCTCGTATAAATAGTGCGTTGATTACCGCGAGCAGCGCAATTATTGCGAAGGAACGAACGCAATGACGGATCCGATTCATGAATCGAATATATGTACATATGTAGAATCGAGAGTACTATACATACACTGCGACGATGCCGGTCGGCTTCGTTCACCTCGATCCCATCGTCCGTATAACAAAATGAAAGGGCGGCGGTTACGTTGTCCGTAAATTTCCTATTCAGCTTTTCTTCTTTCGTTTTATTTTCCATGAAAATCCGTAGTCTGGTCATGACTGATTGCAAACACACGTAACTGCGATTAGAAAAAAAGCCAGGTGCAGTCGGAAATTAAATAATTTATGGACTTTATTCTGTATTCTGTATTCTGTATTTTATGAATAAATAAAGAGAAATCGTTATTTCTAAAGCTGGGAACTATTTATTGCGCTTGGTGTCCTCGTCAAAATTATTTTGACTTGTTCTTGCCACAGGTTCTCGAGCGAATAAATTGTTAGAATGCGACGATCTTCAAATTAATTAGCTCCGACACTTAATTCTCGATACCATCGCGTTCAGCAATGAAATATTTTTGTAAGATTCGCTCGTCTCGAATCTCTGTTGCAAGAGGACCGAGTCTGGACAGCGAGGGATAAAATTTCACCCTCGAGTAACATGATAGACGCTTACACGTTTCAGCGGTACGCGAACTTGGTTGTTCTTTACTTAACATTTATTTAATTACCTGCCGCTAAAAACGACAGGCATTAAACCAACAACAAGAAATACATCGATAAAGTTGTTCTGTCTTCGATCAGAGAGAATAGTTGAAACAACGGGCATCGCTATAAATAACTTTTATATCCAACTCGATAAACATTTTTACCGTCTGGTAATCCGAAAGATTACGATGTACCGCGAGCGATAAGTATATCGAACACAATCGAATCGTTCGATCGGCGCGGACATATCAAAATAATCAACCGCCGTTGGATGATAGCGTGTGTGTTAACCCTTCTGTTCATAACCCATTTGGAACTTTGAGCTAGAGATTTATGACCCTGGTAACATATATTTTAGAAACGTACATCGCAGGTGAATCATCCACGACGAATGCGAAAGATGAAAACCGGAGTACATATTTATACTTGTTCGATGATCGAGTTAAATTCGCTATGTATGTAGTCTGTTGTATGCGTTGATAATCGCAAAGTAACTCGGTTAAAAGGTTAATGGTAGCGTCTAATGGGTGGCGCATCGACCGATAAACGGTTTCCTTTTTGTTCGCAGACGCTGCAACATGGGTTCCCAAACAATCCGACAGCCCTGGCCTGGGACCCGATATTGCGGCTGACGATGATCGGCACGGCATCCGGCGCCATCAAGGTGTATCCTTTTACTTCTGTTTCGTCCGGCTCCGAGACCGCGTCTCGTTTTTTCCTGTCGGTATTTATAATCTGGTCTCGTCGGATCCCGATGACGTTCGTCCCGTGTGTCTGCCGAGTGCCGATAAATCGTCGAAAACCGGCGAGGCTGAAGGGAAACGAGAAAACGTGATTGACGTCGATTCCTTCGACGAGCCTTCTCTCTCTCTCTCTCTCTCTCTCTCTTTCTCTCTCTTTCTCTCTCTTTCTCTCTGTGCTCCACCTTACTCTCGACCGTTTCTAATTTTAGTCACCGGCTCGCACGATATATTCCACGATTCGCTATTCTGTCCACTTTTACCCATCGATTCTTTCTAGAGTCTTCGGCTTATCGGATAACGATGGATTCCGTTTAAAACTCGTTTGTCTCGTTAAGGTTTTGCGTAAGATTTTAAGACACTTACCTGTATCGGCACAGTTCTCTATGCGACCTTTTTCCGGGCGTAAATCACTTTAACGAGGATTCTCCCCGGTTGACCAAGGATTTGTAGGGGGGAAATACTGTGATTAATGTTAGGAGATTATGCTAGATAGCGGAGTCGTCTAGGTCTAGATGGATATGCGAGGAAGCAAAGATAGGAAGATATTTCTAGGATTTTATAAATGGAAGAGCGAATTTGAGTGAAAGCTGCGAGATCAGGATGTTAGAAACTGAAAGGGAACGAGAGTAACGGAAAATTCAATCGAGCAAATATCGAGGGATAGGACGTTGTAAGATGGCAGTGTACGAGAGAATTACGTAACCTGATTTGCATTAAAGTAGGAGTTGTTTGGAGGTATCTCAGAATTGTGGGCGTTGTGTACTGGGAGCTATACATATAGGACATTAAGAAATAGAAAAGTTAGAAGTAACAAGAGGTAGAAGTGTGTCTAGAAATGTGGAAATTTTTGAAAGACGCACCGAAATTAACCGAGCGTGGGAAAGATGGTACACGTTGAAGATTGTCCAAGATTAACCATTTTCTCCCGCTTTCCAAGAAGCACAAACCAGTGTCGATAAATTTCCCGTTGCATTTCAACATTGCTCGGACTGGACGTTGTTGCAACGCGGTTCTTCGGTGAGGCCTAAAGCCCGTGACCGGTTTCTGGTTTTGGTCTCGGTTAGGCACCGCAGAGAGGTCGTTAAAACCATTCTTAGAACAGCATGAATATATTAATTTCATATCACGCAAACATGGCAAATGGAAAGTGCAGTTGTAAACAAGCCCGGCTCAAGAAACGCAGCGCCGTCAGCCGATTCGAAACTTTTATCGGCTTGTCGAACAAATGTTTGGCGGTTGATCGATACGCAGAAACACTCCCGGGAACTGGAGTGCACTTGCGCTTGTCGGAAAACGTGTTGCTGTTGCCTCGTTACCCAGTTTGTTCGCGGTTCTCTATCGATTCGACGGCAAGAGTCTATTCGGTCCACCTGTTCTTCGTTTATTTTCCTGATAGCGTTTCATCGGGCCGAAATGTTGCGCGAACATCCTCGTAGGCGAGCATACTCTTTGTTCAAACTGTCTCGTTTCCTTTATTTAACAAACGCTTGCCGAAGTTGTTGTGTCAATCTCTTTTTGTAATAAATGCATCAAATCCGCAGTCCAGCGATTACATACTTTCCTCATTGTGTAATCCAACGCTGCTCGTTTCTATGTTGTTTTAAATGTATATTTCAATAAAAAACCGCAGAAGGGTTAACAGAGAGATAGCGTCACGATATACGTTGCGAGTTGAAATAGCAAAGCGTCTGGTAATTAATTCGACGTTGGTTATCTAAAATCTAGAATCGTCGCTCGTGCGTGTGACTAAACCAGCCGAGTCCCGGAGGACTTATGGCAGTTCAGAAACTCGGGACCGTCGCACAATTTCCTCGAGCGCCTCCTATCGACTTCGAGCAGTTTTCAAGTGCATCGTGCACAATCGAACGCGAAGGGAAAATGCTAATTAGTCTCGCGCGAAAGGTCCGTGCAGCTCGATAGACACACCGTGTCTCGTCGGCCAATCGCATACTTTATTCAGGCAACGATGGCAGATGTTCCCGCCGCTACGTAATCAAGAGATCGTTATCGTCTCGCAAGGCTAGTAATAAACGTCTTCACATTTTTTTATCGACGGATGTTCTGCTCTACGTCAGAAAAGTTCAGAAAAGTTTTTAAGTACTTCGATGCTCGATAACTGTTCGACGTTTTCCTCTTTAATGAAATATTTTGATAGCTCTGCTCGTCGGAGATGCGAGGTAGACAGGTAGACGATAGAAACTGTTAGAGAGAGAGAGAGAGAGAGAGAGAGAGAGAGAGAGAGAGAGAGAGAGAGAGAGAGAGAATCTTGAAGAATTGTACAACGATGCGATGCAGAGGGATGCAGGATTATTGTGTACAGTGTGCATTCCTCGGTCCGCTCGGCGAGCACAAACGGCTCGGTCAGCGCGTTAAGTCGGTCATTTTCGAAACAAGACCGCTGTTTGTTCATCTGTCCGGGGCTCGCCACGTTTTCAGACCAACACGAGACTTTTCCTCGATTTTTTCTTGACTAGACAACGCTCATAGATTCGGCAGACCAGGTGTCGAGTTCTACGGTCAACATGTCGACAGCGGGGAGAGGGCGGTCAAGAGAATCGTCGCGGTTCCAAATCAGGTGAGTGTGCATTTTACCACATTTTTTTGGTTAATCGATAGACTGGGAATTTTTATGCAAAATAAAAATTTTTGCACCCAAATGATTCGTGCCGTTGGTTGCGTATCAACAAATGACTGGAACGGTAAGAATCTATTGGTGCGTTGAGGTACGTTGAAACCGTAGAGGCGGATGCGCGAAGTTACGATTGTTTTAAAAGTTACACGCGTTGCACCGGTAACGCGATACCGTGTTCGGCTTAGTCTGTCGTGCTGAATTGCGTAACCGTGTGTGCGACACGCGCGATGCATTTCTGCACGCGTGTGCAAGGTAAATAATACACGGCCAGCGGATCCCATTGTGTCTCCGATCGTAAAGGCCAAGTATGACGCCTGCTTGGGCCCCATGGTTTTCACTAGACGCGATGCGACGCGACGCGAGGCGACGCAACGCGACGTCTATCGGACATCGATCAGTCAAACTTTAACACACAGAATTCACATCGTGTTGTTTTAAAACGCACATTTTACAAATTGTCTTTCTTTCTTTTCGTTTAACTCTATCAATGGTGTAAAGTGTAAAAAAGTGTATGTGATACCGTTCCAATTCATCGTCGTTCCTTTTTTTCCCCCGTTTAGATTTATTCTGATCATTTTGGAACTGATTTTCAGAGCTCGATCCGTTAAGATTTATTCTGATCGTTTTGGAACTGATTTTCAGAGCTCGGTCCGTTTAGGTTAGGTTAGGTTAGTTTTTTTTAGTAGATGCAAGGTTCGATGAACATTTTGTCCTTGCAATTTCTAGAAAATAACTAGAGTCGTTTGATAATTAAAAATAATTATAATTGATTCGCGAGTCGTTCACATTTTTAGGAACAACTGTGCCAGATTGACTCGCGCGTAGAGCTCGCATGCGCGCCAAAGGAAGAGGATTGCGTTGATAATTAATTACCGAGGCGGATAAAAAAAGAGGCGAGCGGTAATAGGGAAAAGTGGTGTATAATTACCGGGAATATAATGCGAGATTATTTCATCGGTACGTCGTACGTACGTAAACAACGACGAATCTTTTTCACGTTCATTTACCTTAGCGGTAAACCGATTTTTAATAAGTTCTCTCCTTCGCGGAATATGTACACGAACAAGGAAGCAGCGTCGGTGGTGGTTCCGAGTCTCTCGTTAATTTTATCCGGTATCGCGCGTCTCGAGATCTAGACCTTGATCGAGTGGCTGTTGAAAATCGATCCATTTTTGACTCACGAAAAATTTTGATTAATCTCATTTTCATGGGATTCGAAGCTCTCGTAGGCCATGGGCACCGAGTTTCTGATCATTCTGATGAAACTGAAAACAGAATTCCTAAATATCTCTGCTAGAAACTGAAGATGGAAACAGACGTAACGACTCGTTTTGTATATTCCGACGAGTGTGTTTCCGGTCATCGATTATAATATAATATTAATACGTATTCGCTTTCTGAAAATATCTGATCACGTCATCGAATCGAAAATTAATTGATACGATTAAATAGAAACCCTTTTAGTCGCCGTATTACGGGACACGTAGAACCGTTATCTTATTTCTCAAGAGAATCGTGTGATAAGATAACGAGTCTCATGATTATAATCTCATCGCGACAGAATCAAACGAGACTAGATAGGAGGGCAACTTGCACGATTATCGGGCCACGAGCCGTTGTCGTCCACGTAACTGTTAAAAATCAAACTTTTTCCTCGATGCAGCAGGGAAATCATTAAACGCCTACAATACCTGTTAATAAAATAAATCATCGTCTCTGAAAAGACGGAAAGGACGCGGATCTCGCGTGTGTCCCGCGAACAGATTCACAATCCTGTTAATCGCGTTAATTAAGGTTCATCTCGTCGTTGAAAAGTTCAAGAAGTCTCGAGTGTCTCGGCGAGCATCTCGACGCATCAACTGCAGAACTAGAACAGAACAGAACAGAACAGAACAGAGTAATAAATAGAGGAGAGAACAGAGAAAATGTTCCTGACCGCAATCAGAATCGTTTAGCTGCACGCGTTAATAACGCGGGAGACTCGGAACATTTTCCACGGAGCGGAAACGTTCTGGTGGAAAACGACGGGGCGTCCGATCCGGGTGAAAGCAAGGAAACACGGAGGCTCGGTTTTTTCTGGAGTTTTCACTCGGCTCGCCGCGCTGCGACGCGCTGCGACGCGCTGCGACGCGCTGCGCCGCGCCACGATGAATCGCCGCTTGCTAAAAAAAAAAGGGACGCGGGAGTTGGTTCGTGAGAAACGGCGGCATTGCGAAAACCACTCGGCGTACAATAGTTGACGCGATTATTTATATATGTATGCTGCGATACCGACGAAATATCGAGAATCGTCGGCGTAACAAACCTCCTTTCCTTAGGTTAACGTACCATGGCTCCTATGGCTAGTATAACCATAAAATATAAACCTGAATCGATAATCAAAAGCATTGTCGCATTGTATTCGATGCGTTTTGCTATTGTGTTGGCAACTACTTGTGCTGCTATAGCCAGCAAGTCCTAATGGTTAAACAAAAATCGAGACTTTTCCCACGAGAGAAAGGAGTATGGAGATGGAGCCCAGACCTTATAAGCTTCGGTTAAAAGAGGATTTTCCATTCGTGAAAACAGGGCCGACTGGTTACGCTGTTGGACAAGTCCGTGCACATGTGGGAGATCGACGAGAGCTCGATCATCGAAACGGAAACCTTCTCGTTAGAGGGTAAATTCAAAGTATCCGCGTTATGTTTGGAGTCGAGCGGCGAGAATCTTCTTCTGGGTACCGAGGGTGGCAACATCTATCTCTTGAACATGAAGACCTTCACGACGTCGGACAACATCATCTACCAGGAGGTCGTGATACAAAAGTAAGAACACGAAAAATACTAACTTTTTATTCCGCGTGAAATCGTGACCCGTTCGCGGGCAACAGGACTTTGATCGCGTTAGAAACAACGCTGCAGGCTGGCGTCTCTCGGAAACGATGAAATTTGCATGTCTTCTTTGTGACAGCGTACCAAACGACTACAAGATAAATCCGCGAGCGGTCGAGGCGATAGCGGAACAACCAGGTCATCCGGACAATATTCTGATAGGTTACAATCGTGGTTTAATGGTTCTCTGGAACAAAGCGACTCCGGGAGCTCAACAGGTGAGTCTTCGTTCTTATTGTTCCTCCGCATCTTCCTTACACGTCCGTCAATGTACACGCGAAGAACTATATTTGTACCGTGTGTACTATATTATACTATACTTACTATACTGCCGTGGAGCATAACAACATTGCTTACAGTCAACACTGAATCTAATACTACACGCACACGCACGCACACGCACACGCACACGCACACGCACACACAGAGCTTGTGTCACCAAATATTTGTGGGGAAACGCTTAACCCATCGGTGGAGAAAATTGTGTTTTAACGATGCTCCTTTACCGGAGATAGCACTTAATCTACAGCAATCAGGGCAAATAGGAGGACCCGAAGACGGCCTCGTTAACGAAACTCGAAACGGTAATGGCGATTCGATTAGACTCGCTGTTCCAATAATCGCCGGTGACCATGCAAAATGGAATTTAAAAGAAGAGCTCGACGAAACTTTTGCAGAATTTTTAGTTTAACATGTGGCATTTTTAACAGATGCGATTAACTGCACACACTTTTGCGCCAGACACCCTGTAGAAGGTTGGTGTTACTCTGATTGATCTGACAGCGGAGCCTGGATCTATCGTTGTCCCAGAATATGAACCGAAGTTATTTAATTACTCAGTTTCTGGCGATTAAATTAGACGATCATCTATTTCTATTATGTCAGAAAGAACAGAAAAACTACCGTGTCTGCAGGAAGTACCTCCAAAAATATGTTCCGAAAAATTGATAAATAAAGCAGTGAGCACTGGGGAAACATAATCAATTATACGTACGATCAGTTTTTTCTAAAATGGCCATTTTTGTCTTTTATTTTGTGAATTGAAATAAAATTGAACATCGGCACATTAGACGGCCCGTAGCGTGAAACGGCCATAGTTCGTTCTTGCGGAAAGTATAAAAATGTAACTTTTTGTAGAAACATGAAATAATTTCTGATTTGTCCTTTGTTTTATCGAAAAGAATATGGTGTAGCTGTAACGATAGAATTGTAAGAATGGTCCGCTGGCCGAGGGAATCGGCGAGAGATAGGAGAACGCTGATCATCGGACAACTATGATAGATTTGGAGGTTGCGTGCCCCGATGGGTTAAGCGCGACTCGTGAAATGGTACCGTTGGATCTGATTGTCGTTTGTTGTGTCTTTGGTGGTTTTGGCGAACGTGTACGTGCAGCTGATGGGTTTGTTTTCGCGTGCGCAGACGTTCGTCTCCACGCAAGAGCTGGAATCGGTGCACTGGGTCTCCGAGACCCGTTTCGTTTCCTCGCACAACGACGGCTCCTACTCGTTCTGGAGTTCCGGAAGCGATACCATGCTGGAATCCACCACCCCGTACGGACCGTTTCCATGCAAAGCCATCACCAAAATTCTCGTCTACCCGACCAAAGAGTGAGTACCGTGAATATGTACCTTGATCTCTAGTCGCTCGTTTCACAAACATTTGTCTCTATAGACACGGGGAACTGGTGTTATTCTCTGGAGGGATGCAGCGAGCCAGCTTCGGAGATCGTGACACTTTCACCGTCATGTCGAAAGAAAAACACGTCGTCTTCGACTTCACGTCGAAAGTGATCGACTTTTTCACTGTGTTCCCGAATCCGGAAGAGGGCAAAGACCCTGCGGATGGTCCGGAAGCCCTCGTGGTCCTGGCCGAAGAGGAGATAGTGGCCATCGATCTAACTCACCCTGATTGGAAGATGATGGCGTTGCCTTACCTCGTGTCCCTTCACGCGAGCGCTGTAAATATGGTTTAACTTGGTCGATAGACCCTCGTTGTCCAGAAATAATCGCCAAATCGACCGAAGATTTTTGCATCTCGATGTAATCGTCGAACGTCGATCGCATATAATCGACAAAGATAATCTGACGTAGCATTATTTCAGGTGACCTGCTCGCACCACGTTCCAAACGTCCCCGACGAGCTCTGGAACAACATCGTGGCAGCTGGCAAAGCGCAAACCGAGCACTTGTACTCGGACAAACCATGGCCGATCGACGGCGGCATTGTGAGTCCCAAGGCAACCGGTGACAAGCCAAAGGGCAGGGAATTGTTGCTCACGGGCCACGAGGATGGAACCGTCAGATTCTGGGACGCCTCGGACGTCGCTCTGACACCGTTGTACAAGTACACCACGTCGATTTTGTTCACCGGCGAGCACCTGGACGTTCTGGAGCAGCCGCCGGAAGACGACGAAGACGTGTGGCCTCCGTTCAGGAAAGTTGGAACTTTTGATCCTTACTCGGACGATCCGCGACTCGCGGTGAAGAAGGTTCTGTTGTGTCCACTGTCGTCGACGCTGGTGGTGGCGGGTACCGCTGGTCACGTTATCACAGCTTCGATATCGTCCGAGCCAGTGAACAAAGAGATCAAAGCCGTCACCATGAACATCGTGAGCGACCGCGACGGTTTCGTTTGGAAAGGTTACGACCATCTGCCGGCGAGAACCGCTAGCATATCTTTCGCAGTTGGTTTCCAACCGCAGAGTCTTCTTCAGTTGTACCCGCCGGCTGCTGTCACAGCTTTGGCTATGTACAGCGAATGGGGACTGTTGGCTGCCGGCAACGCCCACGGTTTAGCGGTATTCGATTATACCAGATCGAAAGCCGTCACTGTCAAATGCACTCTCAACCCTAACGGTACTTGAAAATACTCGAAACGAAATTTCAATAACGCTAGGCATTTTTTTTTTAGGCAATTTTTAAGGCTAAATTTTACATGAAAACGTGCGTTCCGCAGATCTCTCTGGGGCAGGAGACACGCCCATCTCCAGAAGAAAGTCCTTCAAAAAGTCCCTAAGGGAATCCTTCAGGAGGTTGAGGAAAGGAAGGTCGCAGCGTAGAATGAACGCCGGAAGTCCGACGAGAAACGCACCTCCGGAGAAGAAGGAAACGTAAGTTGCTTCTCTTCTAACGTGTGAAGTGTTCGATTTTTCCGAGTCCGATGATCGTTGTTATCGATTCAACAGCACGAGCGTTGCCTCTTCTCCGAGCGGCGAGCTCTCGCCAGTAGAATTGAAGTCCGTGGAAAGACAGGTGGAAGCAAGACCCGTAGACGACGCTCTTGGTTCAATGGTTCGATGTTTATACTTTGCTAGGAGTTACATAATCAGCAGTAAGCGCAACTTGGAAAATCAAGTAATATCTTCTCGGAAACATCGTTTAATATTTTGCTCCGTTACAGTGAGGAACACCACCCCCACGCTGTGGGCAGGTACCAACAACGGTACGGTCTACGTTTTCACGTTAGCGATACCAGCGGGCGCCAGGCGAACAGAGGAGGATGTAAATTGTACATTAGGGAAAGAGATTCAATTGAAGCACAGAGCACCCGTGATTGCGATAACGATACTCGACGGGTCGAACGTCCCGTTGCCAGAACCGTTCGAAGCCGAGAAAGGCATATGCCCCGGGCCCGACATGGCGTCCCCGCACAGAGTAGTGATCGCCAGCGAAGAGCAGTTCAAAATCTTCAATCTTCCGTCGTTGAAACCGTTCTGTAAATATAAGCTGACCGCGCATGAAGGTTCCCGCGTGCGAAAGACCGGATTCGCGAAATTCACTTATCCCGCGGAATCGACGGGCACTCACGAGGAAACCTATCTGCTGTGTCTGACGAACCTCGGCGATTGCTTAGTGCTCAGTATTCCGGAATTCAGAAGGCAACTGAACGCAGCTGCCATCAAACGCGAAGACATCAAGTGAGCATTCTTTTCGACGTAGATTTATCGAGCGTTCAGGCTGTAGCGCCTCGGTTAACAGCGTCGCAACTTGTGATCAGTTGTTTCAGTTTTTTTTCTATCGTTCCCTGTCTTTTCAGTGGCATTTCCTCGTTGACGTTCACGAAAGCTGGCGAAGCATTGTATCTACATTCGAGCTCGGAGCTCCAGCGAATCAACCTGTCGGCGAACAACGAGTCGAAGATGCATTGCTCGCTGAATTTACCTCCCAACGCAAGGTCGCACACCAATAAGACCACCGGCAACGAGAAGATGCAAGATCAAGGTGTCGTGGAGGGTGCAGCGGAAATTGAAGGCGAGACCCAAGGTAGCCAACCGGTCGCTCCGATACAGAGGACGATCACAGAGAACGGTATCGTCGGTTCCAGTGAGTATACCACGCGTTGATCGCTGTGACTCCGCGTCGATCTTCTATATCCGATTAATCGATAGATAAGTTTACGGATCGTCTATAGGAAAATGTTTAAACGTGCTACTACTAAAATATGCGTATAACCGCTTGCATATTTTGTAACCTGTGTACACATCTATACATCTATACATCTATACATCTATACATCTATACATCTATACGTTCGCACATATATATGTCGCTTCGCTATCATCGTCTCTGCGATTCGTTAAACGAGAGCTAGCCGCTGTATCGTAATACACCCCCCACCCCCCACCCCCCACGATTAACACGAACGGGAGACGCTGTGTCCTAACTGCAACCAACCCCTCTAGTACCTATTCTTGAACACCTGTCTTTTAGCCGGTGGCGAAGAATCTCCGAAAGAACCGTCCCTACGGCCGGCAGCGAGCATCAACGACGTCAACGGGGACGACGATCGTCAAGACTTGAGTTCTATAGGGGATATCACGATCGATAGCGTCAAGGATCATTTACTGTAAGTGAAGACGCCGTCGCCAAGCCCACCTTCATACTGTTATTTTATTTTATTGGCGCTACCAATGTTGCTTCTACGTTTGTTCACTCGGACCGAAAATCTCTAGCCTCCTCTGCTTCGCGAGATAAATAACGATAGCGATATTGTCTATTGGCGCGAGAAAGAAAACTTGGATCGTTGACTGAAACGAACGACGAAAGTATGGTACAATCGGACAGTAGATCTGCGAGCATGTAGCGAGTGAGTCCTCGGTGTGTCATAAGAAACCTCAGATACCAGAAATTAATTGCGCGCAGAAGCTGGCTTCGTAACCACTTTATTTTGCTCTGCTAATGTGTGTTTTCGTGTACTCGCCATTTTCTTGGCAGTAACAGCTCCCTTTTCAGAAACGCAACGTCTTCCGAAGAACTTCACAGTCGTCTTGCAGGACTTAAGATGGAAGTGACCTCGCGAACCTCGGAAATCTCCACACAGAATCAGTCACTGGTCGTGAAGACCACCACCGTTGTTTCGCAGACGACCAACAACACCACCGCCAACGGGGAGGTCGAAACGAGTCAAACGAACGAAACCCAACAAATGAACAGTGAGTGAGAAACAGTTGTTAACTCTCCGAGCCACCACGAATTACCGACCAGCGATGGTAATTCAATTGGTTGTCGATTAAGGTTCACCGGTCTACTATGTTCTGTAAATGTAATTTTCTTTAGAACGAAATCTCTTTTATTCTCTCGAGAGCACATTTTTCCAATGTTACGTTTTAATCAAATATTTTCTAGGTCGACGAATCTAACATTTTTTGCCAGGTTACGAATAATTTATATCCATATGTAATCAAAGTTGCACAATTCATCGACCGCTTGATTATTATTGTATTCGTCCGTTTTCTCTTCTTTCAATTCATCTTCTCCCCCCATCGTTCTTTGTTATTATTTGTAGTACTTTTTGTTATCGTTTTGTTTCGTGCTATTTATTATTGCGCAGGCACTACTGTAGAGAGAGAGATACGCAGCGGTACCGAGACAACAACGACACACGCTACCATCACTCTGCCCCCAAACGTCGAGGTCAGCAAACGGCACTGAGTCTATTGCGAATAATTGGTGTCGGACCTTACCTCGATATTTAAAAAAAAAACCCCAATCGATTAATGCTTAGCAGATATATGTCGGTTACTAACACACTAACAACGCCTATTTGCACCTAGATCCGTTAACATTAGAACTATCAAAAACAGTCAAAATTACTGTCCTGTACATTTTTACAAACACCGATTCTTAAACCACAGATTTATTCAGAAAAAAGTAATAAGGTAGTTCTAGTATTAATATATTAAAATTTAAATAACATTAAATAGAGTATGTTCCCTAAAGACAATACCCTATTTGCATAACATTGACAAATGCAAAAAGTTGAAAGTGTATTACTGTATTTCTCTAACAAACTTTTATTTTTCTTTTTCCATGAACTAACGTCTTTTTGCGTAGACGTAGCGAAGCTTTTTTCTAACTAACAGGATTGTCGATAGACTTTGTAAATTATTAATTAGAGGTAAGATGTCAGATTAGATTTTTTATGATGATTTATCGTATTACAGATTAGGGCAGCTGACTTGGCAAACCTGGAGGTGACAACAACTACGGTGACCACCGAGAAATCGAAAGCACCATTGGCCAGGCCCGAAGAAGTTGGTTCTTAGGAATATCGTCCGAATTGTTCCCGCGCTCCGATCAAACAAATTTTTGATCACTCTGATTAGCCAGAGCCACGAACATAAAATTAGATGTTTCTACTTAACGAACTCACACGTGTACACAGCGGCGATAGGTAGAGTTTATAATATCGTAGTTGTTTAAAAAAAAAAACTTTAGATTTGTACGCGGCACTAGCGTTAGCCATATAAACGATAAGAAGAAGAAGAAGAAGAAGAAGAAGAAGAAGAAGAAGAAGAAAAAGAAAAAGAAAAAGAAGAAGAAGACGATGAGCGAGAAAATTTTTCGAGTATTGTATAACGACAAATCGCTTAAGATGTACCAACTGCCAAAATCGTCGACTTGCATTTTATTCCTTTTTAAAAAGAAAGAAAGAAAGAAAGAAAGAAAGAAAGAAAGAAAGAAACAAAAGAAAATGTAGTCTTCGTCAGCGCATTTACAACACATCCGACCAAAAGAACAACAAAAAAAAATAGATTTTTGTATCGAAAAATTTCGGCGGTTTAGTGGAACTAGGCCTAGCTAATTTTACCGTAATGCATTTTTATTTTACGAATAAGCGAGGAAAATCTTTCTCGAAAAGATTAACAACGTTTTTTAAGATTGTTTTTATCTGGAACCAATTTAATGAAATATACGGTTTTCAAAAGAATGACTATTTTCTAACGACACGTAATTTGTAATGTGAAATCGGTGTGATCGAGAGACTTCGGTACGTTGAACAGATAACACCAAAATTCATCACAAATCGCTAACATGGCAGCCATATTTCTAAATAATAAAATTGAGGAAAAAGGGAGGCGACTTAAACCATTTATAGTATTTCGAATGTTACGGGCGTGTCGCGATGGAGGATAATAAAACTGTTGTGTAAAGAAAAAAAAAGATAGATACAAATCGATACGCCTAAACGAATACAGAGATAGCTACTTAAGTAGTATTAACGATTGTAATAAGGAAAGTACAGAGAGATCGAGAAAGGGAAACTTATGACGCGACTATTAATGGCCATGATATGGAGGAAGACGAGAAAGAGCCGTTATGAAAAGAATATATTTTTTATTGACGTTGGTTAATCGTTAAGTTTTCCTCTTTTTCTACAAACGACCATGGTACAATGAGACTTTCTCTATCGAAAAGCATCGAAACAACGTCGTCGTTTAGTGGGTCATAATCGAAAACAACCCATGTAAACAACTACATTATAAAAGTATTTTTCGAAACGAAAAACTGTGCACTAAATTAAAACTATCGACCTAACGGGAAACATTCTACGCCCGAAACCCTCCCCTGTTTATAACAAAAAATTCTTTAACATTTCATTTACGATTTTATCGCAACAATTCGCCAAAATATCCGCCGTACTTTTTAGCAAGGGTTGTTTCCGTTACGATCATCCTCTCCATTGATCGAATCGAATGCAAGAGGGAAAATAAACAAGGCAACAATGCTTTTTATTAGCGCGCGTGTGTTCGATCTTTTAGATAAAGAAGCCACCAATTGTTGTGTTATTATTTGGTGGAGGACAATTCTACATATTAGTTTCTGTGCAGGATTAAGTCGTAAAATTCCACGAATCTACCAGCATGTATCGTTACAGCGATAGAACAAAAATATTCGTACACTGCGGATCGTGTTTTTCAATTGTTGGCAACTATCTCGATATTAACAATTATTTTATTCATAGGAATTCACCCTTTCTATCGAATTGCCCACAGTACTTTTAGCGTCTAGTAGAGCGTTGGAAATATTTCGTAGGAATTGATCCTTCTATTCAATTATATTTCGATGCATAGAAATTGTATCGTGGTAGTAACGTTGCACAAGAAAATGATGTCGATTCGAACCGAGAGGAGGACGCAGTGCACGTGTACATTTTTTTTTTCTGTCGCTCGTATAGCAATGTATAACGTAGCTCCGACGTCTGTTCCCAAGGGTGCAGACTGTATTTTTTAAACCTCCCACACTATTTTCGATCTCACGCCGACATTCTGAAGCGAACACGTAACTCCATTCC
Organism: Lasioglossum figueresi; assembly: GCA_028455805.1. Classification (NCBI taxonomy): domain Eukaryota; kingdom Metazoa; phylum Arthropoda; class Insecta; order Hymenoptera; family Halictidae; genus Lasioglossum; species Lasioglossum figueresi. The sequence goes on along the minus strand of CM052193.1, from coordinate 15,303,539 downwards.
TCGGAACGATTTCGTATTCGGATCGTTGTTTTGCAAATGCGTATCGTGCTAAGAAGCAAGTTCTTTCGTTCTTTTTCGATTCTGTTTGCCCTACGCGGAAAGAACGCACGAGCATAGAGAGATATATATCTTGAAATACATTTCCATTGAAAATGACAGACTGACGCGCGGAAAGAGGCATATCCGTTTCTCTTGCATTTAATCAATACCATTCATCGGCGGATCCGAACAAAAACTTTTCTTCGTCGTTTATCGTCTGTCTCTCGAGTCTACGCACACGTTTGAATCGCCGTCGATTTTATTTTCAATTAACCGTCCGATGACGGGACACTTGACGGCCGAACAAAAGGCGGAGCTGGGTCACTTCCGACCCGCAACAAAGTTTGCTACCCACGCATACGATGCCGCTTCGTCGCATTGTATCTTGATATTTCAAACTACATTTTTATAATAACCTTTTCTTTATCGTATTAATTAAATAATCGATCACCTGGCTCCACCCCGGTACGGTTATTAAAGCGATAAACGCGAGGCCTTTGTAGATAGATATTTTTTAATTATTCGTTCTTTCTACTATTCTTTGGGAAGAATTCGATGTTATATAATTGGCTACAACGGTGAAAATCCCGTTGATTCGTTTCAGCACTGGCTGACAGTTAAGTAATCCCGTTTACTTAGTACTTAATGCGTGTCGCCATGCTTGTAGCCAATTGTACAATCTACCCCAAAGATTAAAACCTTTTTTCCGAACCTGTTTCTGCTTCGAAACGAATTCTGAATACGAATCTTAATCCCCGATCGACAATAATTCGAAGAAATTTCTATTTTAAACTAATTCACCCGTGCCCGTGATTCTTGTAATTATAAATTTCATATCCTAGGAGAGCTGGTTACGTGTACCGTGCTTTTAGATCATCTTAAAGTTAATTTTTTTTTACTCTAATTCTAAACTATATTAACGAGGCGAAGTAAACGCGTAAAATAAGATATCTAAGAATGTATGAGAAAGATATGTGCTTCTACTAATTGTACAATTCATTGGTTTTTTACCTTGATAAAATATTACACACTGTACACAGTGGATTGTCCAAACACTGCCCTAAATATTTCCTACTTGTTACTCTGTCTAATATTTCATTTCACCGATACTTGCATACAAAATGTCTGTTTTAAAAAAATTATATATATATATATATATATATATATATAATATTATATATTATTATTAATTATTTAATAATAAATTTAATATTATTTAATATTATTATATTATATATATATATATATATATATATATATATACAAATGATTATTGATGTTTTGTTTTGTGAAAACAAATTATAATACATATATATATATATATATTTATCTTGAGTTATTTTATGCTACATAGAAAACTTGGAATCCCATGCATTTAGTTTACCTCGCTCTAAAGCAGATTAAGTTTGTATTTATAAAGAATAAGCATACACACGTTGACAAACTAACAATAAATATTGACTAGAAAGTACCAAACATGTATTACACTTTTTCAAAACGTTATTACATAATTTTTGCAAACGATCTAATGTATTTTCTACATATAAGTCTATCTCATCGATATTACTCCTTCCTTTTAAAACTAAGCAAAATCGAAATTTCACACAGCAGGTTTAACATTTTATCGGATTAAAAATATAATGAAATTTTACACTTTCGGGGAATTGCTAATTAAATAATATTTTTCTTGCTCAAGAAAATCTTGAGTATACAATAAACGAATCGATTAACATAAAATATGCGTAGAGTTACTGCGCAGATCTCAGTTAGTCGAAGTAAAACGTAAATGTTTCAATACGTCGAACTAAGATTGACAACAGTGTGTATTGTTGTGCAATCGAAATCTTTGCTTGGGACTGGGACTATTGATTAATCGTGTTGCTATTTCATCATCTATTCGTTCAAATGGCTTTGAAAATCCATGCAATACGAACATCGGATGAAATCTTATTTATCTTTGTAAGCTATAAACACATTTTTTTTAACATTGCGATATCTGTCGTCGGCAACCTGTAAATATATAATAATGATACAATTGTTATTTAACAATGATATCTGTCACTCTTATAAATTTGGCCAACGTTCATTTAAACGCGTAGTATAAAATACCGTTCAAATAATTATTCAGAGCACATGTTTGAATAGTACTGTTATCTTCTAATATTCTAATCGACTGCCCACTCCATGAAACAGCAAATTATCTTCTAACCTTCGCATATTATATGTATATCGTATAGAAAAACTTGGAATAATTTTTCTAAAGTAACACGATGGTAATATGAAAATCTAAGAATTGAAATTTGCAATATCGAATCGTAAAGCCTTGCGGCTGAAAATCTTGAATCGGTATTGCTGACAAAGCGAACAGAACAGAACGAGCATGGGATCGTATGGGATCAACATTAATTCGAGTCGTATTCGCCAGATGACGCACGAGTTTTTCAGGTGTGTCGGAAGTGAAATCGCTCATAATGCTATATCTTGTGTTTTTAAATTTTTGAATTTTCAACTATTCCACACGCGAAATTCAAGATTTTTCAGAGTACTGTTTGAAACGCGGGACACGGACAAGCTACAACGATTCGTGGAATACGAAACTTCTCATTTGTTTACATCACCGGGCAGCGTATAAATAATTTCATGCTGTCAATTTGAAAGTGTATGAATGTTTAAAAACAAATCTTCAATATTCCTTTGCTATCGTAAAATTGCATTTGTAAAAAAATAGCAAAATAAATCATCGATTGCAATTAAGAATGGAAAATAGAATTTTAACCGTGGTCACTCGAAAGACATACAACACCAGTTTTACAATTAATCGAAAGATGTCAGACAGTGGCAATTAACTTACCTTTGAGCAGAAACTGGATTATAAATAGTTGATTGATAGCGATTATAGATTCTGGAATGTATAAGCACGCGCTATCGTAATGAATATCCACAAGAAGAAGAAAATTGAAAAATTCAAAAACACCGGAAAAACAAATGATCGCTAGCAGCCTGACTTCCGCCGCACAGTGCACAGGCGTGTCGGAGTCGGAGCACGTTCGGGTGTTCGTGCTCGGTCGCGATCACTCGGGCGACGTCGGGGGTCGGGTGGCGGTGAGCGTGTGCGACACTTGGAATACGGACACGGACACGGCTTGTCCAGTAAACGGCGTCATAGAAAGTGAGCGAAAGTGATATAGAGTGTAATGATAAATAGCGCGAATGTTTATTCGTGGATCGGTGGTCGATGGTCCGTTGAAACGCGAACGTGAAGAATACGGAGGGATCTGGTACGCGGGTCAAAGGTGCGCTGGTCGAGACAGCGCGCGCGAGAGAGAAAAAGAAGAGAGGGGTGAAAAGGATCGAATCGGTGTGGTCGGTGGGACGGCCATAACTGGTGTTCTGCCGTTCGGTCTCCGTTGGCGATCGACGTAGCGAAAGGGCAGATGCCCTTACCCGGTTCGCGTTCCCATTCGCGGGTACTTGGCGCTGTACAGCCCGGATCGACGTACTCGACTAGATCCGGTGTTAGCGTTGGCCGTCACGGCTGGTTCTCGTGTTTATTAAACTCGCGAAATACAAAGACGAGCGGTCAACCGCCCCCCGTGGGGGGCAATCGTCTCGGACTCGGACACGAGAGTCTTGGCCCTGTGATCGGTGATAGTGCTCCCTGTCGCGGTGATCTCTGTCTGGCAGTGACGAGTGCGACGACGGTGACGGAGACGGAGACGGGGACGGGGACGGAGCCAGCGCCGTCAACAACAACGGCGACCACCGAAACGATCGCAGCGCCATCGACAGCGCGGCCGCCATCGCACCGAGAAGAAGTGGCAGCAGCACCACCACCGCGAGCACCAGCGATTCCTTCGAGGAGAGAAAGACGAAGAAATGCCCGTAGGTCCGCGAACGGCGACGCGATTAAACATGGAGGCCCCGTCCGGTTTGTAACACGGTGGCCAGGTCTCGTTTAAATCATCGCACCACCACCACCAACGGAGCCTCTTGCGCGAGAGCGCTCCTCGAGTCGGGGCTGCCTAAAAGTCGACTTTCCTTGCCCCGTGCTACTTTTCTTCGCGTGGGCCCGCGAGCCTCGAGGATGGAGCTGCGCGTTGGTAATAAGTACCGGCTCGGACGGAAAATCGGGAGTGGCTCCTTCGGCGACATTTATCTAGGTAAACTTCTCTCTGTTCGCCTCATTCGCCTGTTTCCCTTTTCGACGTTTACCTTTTACTTGTGTCTCCTCCCCTCCCTCTCCTCCATTCCCTTCCCTTCCTCTTCTCTCCCCATTCTCTCATCCTTGCTTTTCCCCCTACGTACACGTTATACACGCATAGACGCACGTACACACCGTACACAGACCACCTACTCTATAGTTTGCCACATACCTATTTGCCCTACGACACGCATGAACGCGCCAACTCCCCCATTGTACACGCGTACACGTTTTTCTCCTCCTTGTTCTTTTTTATCCTGTTATCTATTTGTCTTACTCTCTCTCTCTCTCTCTCTCTCTCGCGCTATTTTTTTCTTTCTATTTACCTTCGCCGTCTGTCTACCCCCTCCCCGCACCGTCCAGACGTCCTGCTCTACTGATTTTTAGTTCGTTTTGTTGCGGTAACCACACGTTTGTGACCGGGCCTTATCTGGCCTTTTTCTCGTTGTTTCTCCAGGTACCAACATCTCTACCGGCGAGGAAGTCGCCATCAAGCTAGAATGCATAAAAACGCGGCATCCACAGTTACACATAGAATCGAGGTTCTACAAGATGATGCAAGGAGGCGGTAAGTAGAATTTTTTCGGCTGGTAACCGCGGAATGTCGGTCGCGGGTCACGATTATATTTCGAAACCCGCCCGTTGTCGGACACGAACCGTCAGAATTTTCAGTTTGTTTGTTGGACAGCTGGTTGAGCCTCTTGGCCACTGAACCTTCTCTCTCTGTCTCGCTCTCCCACCCCTTCGTTTTGTCTCCTCCGTTCCCCCACCCCGCCGTCTGTTTCCATGTTACTCCTTTCTTCCTCTACCGCGGCCTCTGTTCCTCTTTGTGACAATGTAATATGACTTTACCATTTTAACGATTACATATTTCTGTTGGAGTTTTAGCGTTGCACTTGTGTAAATGTTTACTTTACAACTCGTCGGTAGAACGATGTTGTTTTCGCGAGATTATGACTCTGCGAGAGTAAACTTGTAGGCACAGGTACATTCGAATTCCACATTTGTTTGTACCGCCGAATTTTTCAAGGGAAACAATACATAGAAAACCTTTTGCGGAATTTATTAGGGAGCGGACTCTTGCATACTTTAACCCAGTGGTTCTTAACCTTTTTGAAGTCAGGGAACACTTGATTATATGAAAAATTTGTGGAACATCAAAATTAATGATCCAAAAAAACAAATAAAAACATCTCGCGTAGTAGAAATAAATATATTTCAGAAAATATATTATTAAATATATCTAATATATTTCGCGGAATTTTGCGGAACACCGGTTAAGAACCAATGCTTTAACCCTTTGCACTCGGAAATAGTTTAACTGGAAAATTAAACATTTCTTCCGATCCAGAATATTTCCATTCCCTATGATTTTTGAAATTTTATGGATAAGAAATTGTTATAATACCTCATATAATACCTAAATGTTTAGTAATTTATTAGATATCGATATATTTAATAATGTGAACAATATTTTGAATAATGGTACAGCAATTTTTAGTGGTGCCTCGGAGGAGATAACCGAGCGCAAAGGGTTAAGTAGTGGCTTGTATATGTATAGACTTTATAGCATCGACGAGTAATTGTCCCTTTGTTTCGAGTAAATATTTGGATAGTCGATAGCCAATGCTGGAACAATAAGTCCTTGAATGATATTGTGAGAAGTGTTTATGGATATTTTAGGTACATTTTAGGTATATTTTTGTCATTCGAACATTTGTATTTTTGACCAGTTTGCGTTGTTGTGCTAGATATTTTTTTTTATGCAAATCATGTAAGGCTGCTTCGACAACAGATGACCCTCGATCTATTTAAAGCAGTGCATACGGTATTGTTGTAGCAAGAGTTCTTCCAAAAAGAAGGTCGTACCAGTATTCCTTTGCAATAATATAATATACTTACGCTATTCGAGTTGGTTAAATATTTATAACTGGTGGATGCAGAAAGTTTCGTATTCTTTGAACTGATTTTGAAGAAAACACGCGGAAAAAACTTATTAAGCATATTATTTTAATAAAATATGATTATATTTTTCCTGGGTAAAAATCTATTTATTACACGGTATTATCGCATGGTAATGCGTAAACATTATATAAGTCTAATTATTAATCCGGTATATATAATTGTTAACGATTTTGGTTGTGTTTTTTTTATTGCAATCAACAATTTTATTGTAACTTTCCAGTTGGAATACCCACGATAAAATGGTGTGGCTCGGAAGGTGACTATAACGTGATGGTAATGGAGCTACTCGGACCATCTCTGGAGGATCTATTTAATTTCTGCTCGAGAAGATTTTCTTTAAAAACAGTGTTGTTACTCGCCGATCAATTGGTAAATAACAAATCTATTACCTTTGTAATATCGAAAACTGTCTTGAGATAATTGAAAGATAAGAGTTTCTCATCCTGTTATAACGCTTGTTTATAGATGAAGTTTATCGATTCGTGACTCGCTACTTTGCAATCAAAAATTCTATAGTCTGCAATTCACGACTACTAGTTACGCGTTTTTCAAACAGTTACATAGTATGCTCTTAAAACTCTATCTTCGATTCTATGTATTTACGGTAGCTATGCAAGCGCGATGGATGCATTATGGTGTTCAAAGTTCACAGTCTGATTATACGCAGTATTCCTTACTCTTGTCCTCCTTTGGCGATACGAATTACAATATGGGTAAAATTCTTATCAGCGAACACAGTCGGTGGCTGATAATAGAGCTCGACGGTCTCGACAAAAACAGTGTTTTAAAGTAACAGCCGGAATTAGCGAGGAAAACTTTACTTTGGAGAAAAATGCTTCCGACGAAGGACTATTTTGGTGTCTATCTAAATGTGGACCACGCTTGAAAAAAAAAACAACCGTAACCCTGAAAAGTTTCTTTCGACAAGACATCATGGATTTCCACTGAACAATTCGCGTTTAATACTAAATCTTGGTAAAGTCGTTCGGCATGCGAGAAATAAAAACAATTTGCCCCCTACAATGATTTTTAGACGAGTAGTAGCTGTACGCCGATGTTCAAATAAAACAAGTTTTTTAACGCTAGGACACTAGGTTTACACAGCGCTATTAATACTAGAATCATCGATCTCGAGAAATTACTATTGCTGTAGAAATGTTTACAAGATGTTGCTACGATGATTCTTATCTTTTTTGTCCCCAGATAAGTAGAACGGACTACATTCACAGTCGCAACTTCATCCATCGAGACATCAAGCCAGACAATTTCTTGATGGGACTGGGCAAGAAAGGAAATCTCGTGTACATTATAGATTTCGGGCTGGCCAAAAAGTATCGCGACGGCCGCACTCACAAACACATACCCTACCGAGAGAACAAAAATCTAACGGGAACAGCTAGGTTCGTTGATCGATCCTCGACTAACTAGACTATCGAAAAGAAATCTTTAAACTTTCTTTCTAATTCGGAGGCTTACCGAAACGATTCCTTTGTCCACGAACAGATACGCAAGCATTAATACACACTTGGGAATTGAGCAATCACGACGGGATGACCTCGAGTCTCTGGGATATGTCCTGATGTACTTCAACAGGGGTAGCTTGCCCTGGCAAGGCTTGAAAGCAGCGACCAAGAGGCAAAAGTATGAGCGTATCTCGGAGAAGAAGATGTCCACACCTGTCGAGGAGTTATGCAAGGGTTATCCTGGTAAATTGACAAATTGGTAGACTGCGAATTTTCTGAATTTACCGCAACAAAATAGAATTTTATTTATTGCTAAAACGATTGAAAGAGGAAATACATTTCCGTGTTCCAGCTCGAATATACCTTGTACCAAAGTAACTGCCTCGTTTATTACAGTCGAGTTCGCGTCGTATCTGAGGTATTGTCGAGGGCTGCGTTTCGAGGAGAGACCCGATTACTCGTATCTTCGGCAACTGTTCCGGACGTTGTTCCACGGACAGGGGTTCACCTATGACTACGTGTTTGACTGGAACATGTTGAAGTTCGGGAACGTGAGACAACCGACGTTGCCGTCGGCGCAACAGGCGCCGATGCACTCGCAACAGACGAACACGGGGCTGCCTTCCGGGACCAATAACGATCAGGAACATCGATCAAGGTTGGTGTTCGACCGATCCGAATTAAGTAGGACCTCCGCGCAAATGCCCCGCATAGGAAATCAGACGTGACCACCGCTCTACCGTCATGCCCACCGTCCTTCCATGCGTATAAATAGCATGGTCATTTCATTACCCAGTGGTATTTTATTTTCGGCAGCTGGGTCAATGAATCGGGAAATATACCGCTTCGAACAACAAAAATAATCAAATACAGGGAAACCTTTGTTTCAGACTTTCTTTTCTTTTCTTTCTATTTCCAACGATCCCAGAATTCCGTACCAGAACAACCTCGAGATCTTCCGGAGGATCGGTATCGTTCCTTTTTCTTTTTTCTTCGGTTACAGAGATGCGTTCGACTGTAGCATATGTATTTAAACACCGTGTTTAGAAGTGTAACGATACTCTTACAATGACTGAATGGTATAACCCTTTGTACTTTATTTTTATAACGGGAACCACGGTTATAATTACTCCAGATCGATTTCGTTTTGTCGAACCGACACGATGCGATTGTAACTTGCAAATCGTACACGGATCAAGATTTACCATACTATACGGTATGTTTCTTTTCGTTTGCACTCGAAGCGCAAAGGATTAATACTACGCCCATCGGCGAGTCATGTTGTTACTAGGACTGGCGATTATTATTATTATTATTATTACTATAAAACGTATCAAACCCGAATTCATTTGTAAGCGATGATACATCGCCTTCCGATATGTAAATATGTGCGAATAAAATACAGTGAAATAGTACGATCCATGTGAATTAATTGAATTTTCATACGATCACCGGTTTGGTAACAACATGATGCATTTAAAGACATTTGTACATTGCTGCGAATGCAGGAAAAATCTGCCACTCGAACGATGTTGCTCGTTTAGGGTGATAGGAGGAGTAGGGTCAAGAACAAACGAATTGGCCAATCTTCCTACAATATTCAGTAGAATCTGTCAGTTTGCGGTGAATCGAATGTTGTTATCTGAAATCACTGATTCTTTATCGCCGCAGATTTTCTAGTGATTATTCGTTCGATAAAAATATTTTAATCTATAAAATCTATTTTCTTTTATTTTGGATTTTTTGTTACTCGCGATATCTGTAGAGTAGCTTCGTCGTCTGATAACCGTGTTCGTTGCAGGCCCTACACGCGGCAGTGTCTAGCGAACGCGTCGGTGACGACGGTGGTGGGTCCGACGGTGGGCACGACCTCGAACCTGAGAAGTTTGCGGCAGAAGCGCGAGGCGATGGACGCTCTCCGCGATCAGGACAATCAGGACAAGATTGACCTGCAAGGTAAAATCCAGTTCTACCAAAAATTATCGGTTAGCGGTCAGCAGCAGCAACAGCAGGCGATCGGTGAGCGAAAAACGCAGCTCGTAGTTAGTCACGCGCAGCCAGGCGGTAGCGAGATCGTGCAGCAACGTTCGACCCCGTGTCAGTTCAGTACGTTCAAATCGTCCCCGGTTAGGGTAACGCCAAACGTCGTGTCCCTGGACATGTCCGGCTTGAGTCTGGGACAGCGGGACGTGGCCGCGTCGCCTAACCGCGACTATCAGGCGGTCAGCCGATTGCGCAAGCCGAGTCCCCCGCTGGAGAATCGCCGGAGTTCCTGGTACACGGTGGACAAGGACGGAGATCGCGAAGTGGTGACGTACCATGGCAGCCCGGAGACCGAGCGCGATCGCAAGGAGGATCGCGCGGCTTCCGCTGGCTCTTTGAACTGCTTCGGCAGCGTCGATAGAGACCCCGAGGACAGAAAGAGAGGATGTCGACGAACGGACGTGCGACGTCACTCGGGAAACGTCGAGTACCTCGACAAAGAGACCGAGTTCTTCAAGAAGATCATCCTGAACGACTCGTCGAAGTCCAGAAAGAACTTTTCGTTCGCCAGCAAAGAGGAGAAGGCTCACAGAAGTTTGGAGTCCATGGACCGGAGCGTCGACCTGTCCCGCCTGAACAGACTGGTGCTTCTATTCGACGATCGGCCCAAGACCTTGTGCAACCGTAAACTGTGGAGCCTCGACTGCTCGCAGCGGTCAAAAAAGTCGATCGACACCTCCGCGAACAAAGCGTCCCCCCAGTCGAGGCGGCCGAATTTCTTCCAGCGCGTCCGACGTGGCTGGCATTTTTTACTCAAGCAACGAAGAATTCGGCGACGGAATAAGTACGAGCGGCCGCAGAGCGTGCAGGAGAAGTGCGAGTATTTTTTACAGAAATACCAGAAGAATGAGTTTCTCGTGCAGAGCTCGGCGGCCACGGACAAGGAGGAGATGATCGCCAAGTCGGAGGACAGCACGTTTCGCGTGAAGAAGGACAACGAGGAGGACAATTTGCTCGATGGAGACGCCACCAGCGACCTCGATAAGGAGCCCGAGGCGAGTCCTTCGATCGGAAACTGCTCGCCCGACGGGTCCAAGGATCGTAAGAACGGCGATGGCAGCAACGCGTCCTACGAAACTAAGCTTCCGGATTCTCCTAGCAACGCTCAGGACACTTTGAACGGGAACAAGGAGACTGACATTGGATACTCGACGAGCCAACTGGGCAGGCTCTGCCTGCAGAACATGCAGAACGCTAATCGTAACGACGCTCTCTACTCGCACGAGATCGCCGGCAACGATAAGGAGGAACAGTTTATGGACTGGATCGATAACATGAAGGGCACCGTCAGCCTCGGAACGAACACCAGCGATTCGCTGGGACACGGAAAGATGGATCGGAACCTGACGGATATTCTAACGGGTATCTTGCTGGATATGTTCATCTGCATCTGCATCTAAGCGATCTAGCTGTCCAACGCACCACCGAGCGATCTACGTCCCGCAGGTCCTTTTCTCCGTATGTTATGCTTGAGTTGGTTTCGTCGGGATTTCGGTCTGTCTCTCTCTCTCTCTCTCTCTCTCTCTTTTTCTCTCCCTCTATACCTCCCTCTCAACCATACGTATATATTTTTCTGAACTATTTACGCTACCTATATACACACGGAGGTTGCACTTTGAGATTAATTTGGCCGCGATAGCGACGCACAACTAACGGAACCGATTCCTCTTCTCTTTCTCGCGCGAGAGCGGAGTCTCGATTCTTTATACGCGATGCGTGCACTCTCGCATACCTAAACGGCAGCACCTAACGTACACGTATGTTAATAAAGAAAACGTTCAACGATTCCGCGACGATTGTACTCGATTTAGGAGGTAGATAGGTGGTGGACGGTGAACCGGGGGAAAAGCGAGACCGGAAAATTCGATCGCCTTAGGATCTCTAGAAAGAAAATCGTGAAACTCGTTCATCAGATTACAATCTTTCGAATGTTCCAAGACAGAATTGACCGGGAGAAATAGTCGATTGGTTACCACCAGGTGTTCGAAGATCGATTTGACCGAGCCTTACACAGTTAGCTTTACTAAATAATACTCCATATTCATTTATATAACCGTTCAGTGTCTTCACTGTTTCGCCGCGGTATTTCACAGCGGTATTTCACAGCGGTATTTCACAGCTGGTTACAAAAGTATCTTCCGTAGCTCGTTGTCAGAGTCGCGGCGAGCTCTCGGGTTCGTCGACATTGATTTGAAAACTTTGTATTACAATTGAGAATCGTAGAAGAAACGATTTTGTCTGTTGTTCTTCTGCATGCGACTCGTTTGTACGTCTTATTTATTTGAAAACGATAGCCTCTTCAAATCTTCTTGAACGCATTTTAAAACATTAACGATTCGAATTTTGAAATCATTTCGGTGGTACGTGTGTCGTAATGTCATGCGATTTATCCAGCTACTTTTGTAACCAATTGCATCGAACATTGTAAATTAACCGGAGCGCTTATTGTCGTCGTTTCTACTAATCGTTCGATCGCTTCACGAAAAATAGGAGAACGAAGGATTCTCACTTCGACCCGTTGACTCGCGTCGCCATTGGCGAAAATCAGTATTAATCGAAGCATTCGGTATGGTCGAGAACAAATTGTTCAAAAGAAAATATTCCACGGTAGTCAACGCGTCGAACAAACACGTCGATATTGTTCGATGGTAAACGTGTTATCTCTTCTAAGCGTGGCAAAATTGATTCCTATTTGAAAATCATCGATCCCCTCGAAGAGTTAACGAGGCGTGCCGTCGCGTTCGTTTGGTCTTTTTATTTTTCGGGATTTCGGCGCGATGGAAGAAGGACCGGATATGTACGAGAGGATCGGACGCAGAGGACGCGCTTCACAAATATCGTTCATTTGTTTTTCATTTCTAGCGGTGTTATTGTAAATATCATGTTTCGTTTTCATCGTAGAAGAAAAATCGTTTTTTTGTTTTTGGTCAAGCATTCGCAAATCAATTTCTTTCACAAGTTCAATTATTTTGAACAAAGAACTTGTCAGTTTTACGATCAATTTATTAAATACTAGTCATTCTTTACAGTTCATTTATATTTTATGCGACAACAAATTACAATGTTTTCTTATTTACAATACTCTAATCTCATTCAAAGATATAATATTCGTAGGTAGTTCACACAATGGATTGGTACGCATCGGAAAATATCACGTGTCGTAAGTTTACACACAGCTTCACTGCTCAATTATACACTGCCATTTTTTGACGACCAATTGTTTTTACTCCCTTTACAAACATAGCGGTAAGAAAGAAAAATAACGATGAAAGCTGTACGTGATATTTTCTAAAAAGCTTAACACTCTGCGACAAGAAAAAAGAAAAGTTGCTTTAATCATTGAAAATTGTCGGAACTGCCGAATGAATCCGCAAAAGTAAATGTACCGAATTAAATTAATTTATGCACACACGTTGCAGTGGAAATCAAACGAAACCTCGTCGAATATACTGTCGATAAATTAATATTAAGAGATCACTGCCACTTCGACAGGTACTTTTAGTATTAAGTTAAGGAGAGAAAAAAGACTACTCATTTTTCACATTTGTCACAAGTGCATCAAATTTCCAGTCCATTCATTTTCGAACGAACGCAGAGCTAATCCTCGCGCATGTTCCTCTCGTATACTTTTTCCCGGCATCCGATCGTGATCGACAACGCAGCGAAGTTTTTCGAGATGTCCGGACAGGTTACCAAAGGTTTAGATAGTGTCCTAATTTTTCTACGCTCGAATTACGATCTCGAATACTTCGCTCGTCCAACAAACGATAGCAATCGATCCCAACGATCTTTCGGGGATCTGCGAAACGATCGACTTACAAAAAAGCTGGCTGGATCCTACATATGTACATAGTGGTGAGAATATAAACAACAGGTGATCGCTTATTTATATACAATTCAAGTACGTTGTCATAAGTTAGATTTCGTTTGTATGGTATGTACACCGTGCGGAGATGCGCTGATTAATTCTTTAACGATTTATTTAATCATCGATTGCTTAAGCTTCCGTTTCTATTAATTCAAGAATTTCAAGATCACTTGTTACTTTGTACAACGATTTTCCCTATTTATAATCTCGCCGCAGTGTATGTATACAAGAAAGAAACGAGAAGTCGTCGTTACTTCGTTGTCACGCATTTCTTCATTCACGAATGTCGCTCGTCCCAGAGAATTCTTCGTAATCGCGTGTCTATTTGTAATCATTCTGTTTTTTATTGATAGTAACGTTGGCGATGATGATTGATGATGATGATGATGATGATGATTATGATTATGATTATGATGATGATGATGATGATGATGATGATGATGATGATGATGATGATGATGAGAAAGTAGCAAATAAACGTTTTTCCATTCAAGGACTGGTCTTCTTTATTTATTTCACCACACGACATTGTCGAATATCCTGGTCAAAATTGTACTTTTTGTTTTCTCACTTGGCTTGAATGGAAAAACCAAAATTGTACGGCACGTCTCGAATCCAGTCACGCCACGGATCATCTTTTTCTGGGATTCGTGAGAGGAGTCTTCCCGGAGCGTGTCCGATTCGGTCCGAGCGGGGAATCCACTTGTGTTTTACGAACACATTTTTTTGTCAATTCTATCGCATCATCTGTCTTCACGAAGGCGTTGCTGCTTTATACCGTTCATCGAACGCCTTCTCTTGTATCATTGTACCACAATCTGCCAGAGAGACTTTTTTCCATTTCAACTGCCAAGCGTGAAAGATCGTCCATTGATCCTGTGCTCGTCCGAATTTTACATAAAATTATTTCGGGATAGTGGAATTTTAGATAAGAAATTTCTAGTTTTGTTCTAAATATTGGAAGAAAGTTACAATGCGAGAAATTCGGATCTTCGTGAAATTCTGAACTTCGTGGGGATCATGTAACAATTTGCGAATTTCCTTGCGCGAGTGCGTTAATTAAATTCATAAATAATAATTGCGGAACCATTGCGAGATTTCGATGAAATTGTAATTAAAGGCACGTTCTACTGTCACGGCTTCGACAAATCGGTCTTTTTTCGCTTTCTTATTATATTTCCAAAAGAGAAATGATTCAAAAGTAATCTTAAAGAAATAGGGTTTTCTGGCCGTCAGAGTAGGAATCCCTCTGAAACAATACCGAACGAACGTGTCCTTTGACCTGCGTGCTCCGTCGCGTCGCGCTACCGTCAGAATCGGCGTGAAACCATCTTGCAACTAATTGGAGCGTCGCGTCGCGTCGCGTCGCGTCGCGCACGGTGGATGCAACTCCCAGCATACCAACGGTGGTCATTCAAGACGCGCGCTTTTGCAATGCGAGCACCGTGTTCTCCAGTTTCTTATTTTTATTATGCGTTTACCAGAGCTACCGCACGACTGCGAATGCGTTTCAATACTCCTCTTCTCTCGGGGGAACGACCGTTCCGCGCGGAATTCCGCGAGTTCCCGATTTATGCCCTGCGTCGAACGAACAACGCGATACAAAACCATTTTCTCAAGACAACAGAGTAGATGCAGACTACAAACAAGAAATTACACTTGAAAATAACGTTGGTAAATTCGATTTTACTCTGTAATTTACGCTAGATAGGGTATACCGCGCGTCGATGATTTTCGAGGCACTTTCCGATGTATCATACGATCTGTTATTTTCTTACTGGTCTATTTCAGTGACGGGCTTGCCCGGCCCGGAGCGAAGGGTCAGCATGAGGCTGCACCGTAGGGACGCAGCCGCAGCTGCTGGGGAAATGCAGCCGAAGTCCAAGTGAGTTGCTATATCACGCAAGCAAGCAGTATCATCGCCGCGCTAAAGCACCTAAGTATAACTCGCTCTCTGCCTAGCATTTAGGGTGTGGTCTTTCGTTGTACGCGGCTTCGTATAACCGGTTGTACGTCTCGGTTCCTCACGATCTTGCCAATTGGAATCGTCGACACGGTAAACGCTGCACCCGCGGGATCTAATTCGCGTCTCGTTTCCTTTCGATCCTCCCGGATCTCGCTCGTATCGATCAAGAATTATTTCTCACCCTGTTCCATCCTCTGTGTTCTTTCCTTTCTCCGTTATCATTTGCATTACCGAAAGAAGATACGCCTGCTATCACCCTGCAGATCTCTTTTTATTTCAATTTTTCTAGAATTTTTAGCGTAATAAAACTGCTAGGGAATTCTGATCAATTTTGACTTTCCAGTTTTGATTTGATCAAACAAATTCCTTCGATTTTGTTCGATTTTCTACCAGTTTTCTTCTAGTTGTATTTTCATATAAGTATGTTAAATATAAGCTGTAAAATAATAGAAACGGGAGTTTCTTCTTGCGGAACAGATGATAGCGAACGTTCTAACTATACATGTATGTAATAGTTATAAATGAATTATGGCAGTGGCCAGCGCAGTAACTGCGGTAAAACGAGAGAACGAAAGAAGGCGAGATACCGAGCTCGTTACACTTGGTGCTTTGTCATCGACGATTGCATGGAAAGGTCATCGAATCGTCGCGAGTTCATTCGTCGGGACACCGGCGAAATCTAGACCGATAATTCTTCATTCGATAGACAGCAGACTGGGCACAAATTATTTCGAATAACGAATAAACCCATTTATAAAATTCGGTAAGAAGTAGTTCGTTATTCGAATGATATCCAACTCTGATCGATCGCTTGTGTTTCTCTAACGATACAGCCTCGCGTGTTCCTCGCATAGCTTCCGATCACTGTTGTACCGGTTCGATGCACCGTTGTCCGTTGTCCGTTGTCCGTTGTACGAACGCACGCAGCAGCTTTATAGATATCAATTACGACTGGCAATGTACTTATGTACATCAGATTTCTCGTTTGGAAAACCGGGCTGCAGTTGGATCGCGTTTCACCGAATTCTGCCGTATAGGCTCCCGTACTGCTTGCGAACTAGATCTCGATGTGGATGTCGGTGTTAATGGTTGCAAAGTTTACTTGGCTCTAATTTTTTGCCAGGTCAGATGTTTGGTAGATCGGTGTCTTGATACCGTGGCATGGTTCTCGTCCGGATCGCCTAGAGATCCGGGGAGAAGAAGTTGAGTGGGGAAAGGGAGAGCACTGTCGTCATTTCGAAAGAATGTTGATCACCGATTCCGCTAAATTGCCGTCGCCGTTTACAAGGGCCGAGCCGAATTCGTTGCGAAGCCTCGTTTCACAGGTTTTCGCGATGCTCGACTTCACAAATTATTTAACTTCGATTAGACTTTCGATGGGAAATCGAGTGAGCGCATTCTTTCTAAAATGCAACGTTACAATATCTATATTTGCCTGCTATCGGGTGCACTGGGATATGGTTTTTTTTTCTTCAATCACGATTTTTACCAGTTGGTATGTTTTGCGTAACACATAGGAACGAGTGCGACACACGAGTGAATGGGTTTCTTTTACATTTTACGCTGATGGGTCGATACTTCCACCACTGATTTTGTTCGTTTTATCGTCGCGTTGGTAACGCGGGGAACGTCCCGGACGACGTCGCCCGTACAGCGATCGAGATCCATGAAATTGGTTCAAAGATTCCTATTCCTCGTTCGTAAATACAGGTGTACGAGAACCCGAAAATGTCCGGTTGACGGTGAATTTCTTCGGAATCGGGACGGGTCCACGAAAATTCACCAAACCATCGTCTACCCGACATTTTCAGGTTCTCGCGCACCCTCTGTTCCCAAACCAACACCGTAGACTCGGAAGCCCGTCGTTGAAGTAGCGATGGGACCGATACTTGGGATACTTGGTAGTACCGATCGTCGACGCGTATCGATACTTTCACCTTGATTTCGATATAGTATCCGATTGGTATCCAGCGAAGACGAATCTGTGTCGATGATCGATAGCAAGTACCTGAAAAATTTCGATCCCATCGCTATGTTTAAGTTCACCGGAAAACCCGCTTTATGTTCTTTCGTTGACTGTTTTTTCAGGTAACCGAAAGCCAACTCACTAATTCTAAATCACGAAAGTAGGCAAAGAGGGGGCGAAATAATCTCCTGTGCCACGGTAGCGGACGCCGGCGAAATACTGAAATCGTGGATAAACGATTCGCCTAGCGATCCTTCTCTCTGACGACGCGACGGCGGTGGCCCGACGGTCTCGAGCCTCTCGCTTATCCGATCGATCATCCCCGTTCGAGCATCCGCCATTCTCAAGAGACAAAAACCAAACCGTTTAACAAAACAAAAAATAATCGATTTCTTCACCGACACGCATCAAAAACAAAAACA
Source organism: Lasioglossum figueresi (assembly GCA_028455805.1). Taxonomy (NCBI): domain Eukaryota; kingdom Metazoa; phylum Arthropoda; class Insecta; order Hymenoptera; family Halictidae; genus Lasioglossum; species Lasioglossum figueresi. The sequence goes on along the minus strand of CM052193.1, from coordinate 15,285,606 downwards.
AAAAATGAGCTCTCGAGACAACGAGAGAAAGCAAAATGTCGTATCTCTCTCTCTCTCTCTTTCTCTCTCTCTCTCTCTCTCTCTCTCTCTCTCTCTCTCTCTCTCGAGTGCGCAGATCGAAGCGAGTTTACCGAACGATTTTCCCGATCGTCTAGAAAACAAAATACTACTCTTTGTTAAGAACAAAAGAAACGAAAGAAAGGGGTTCGTTGGGACGAGGGAACGAAAGACGCTAATGTCGCTGTTTTATGTGTCTTTTGTTTTGGAAGCGCCAATGCGACGGCAATGGCCCCGCCCATCCGGATGGACAAGCTGCCAGCCGTAAAGCACAAGTGAATCAACTACTACAACATCAACAGCAACAGCAGCGATAGCAGGCTCGTCGTCGACCCGATCGTTAGCGGCGTCGTCGTCGACAGTTTCGTCGGTGTTGTGTGCCCCGCGCGACGGGGTCTGAGTCTACCTGGTCGACGATCGATTCGGACGATCAAACTCGTTGTCGATCCAGAATGCTCCCGAATGACGCCTGCGCATAGCTAAGCGTACCCGCGAATTCCAGAAGAAGGTATGTCGGTGATTCGAACGCTCGAAGAGTCGCAGGGGACCTGAAACACAGCTGGGAAGACCTCAACGAAGATCAAGGATCGTGGGAACTGTTCCCAACGAGACCGATCGGCCCGGGACAGCCAGCGAGCGAACCAGATGCAAGATCTAGAAGATCGTCCGGCGGTTGCTCCGGTTTGCAGAAGGACGCTACGGTGTCCCGACGAACTGTCGCGTCGCTCCGCGGAGTTCCCGCGATGTTCGGTGATCGCGAGTGTACGGTACGCGGCTCCGACGATGGAGCCGAGACGCGAGACTTGCCGCGATCTCCGTGGTCCTGATCGTTTCGCTACAGATCCCTGGACAGCTTTAGAGATCGAGGGAAAATAAATCGCCTAGGGAAGACTGAACTTCTCCTCTTGCCGTTCTTGCAGTCTCGATCAAACAAAGTCTCTTCGGGTACTCTGGTGGTCCGTTCGCTATCGCCGACGCGCTCACTCCGACGACACTGAATCTCGTTGGGGGTATCGCGTCAGCTCGCGACCTTGTTGTTAAATTAAATCGCACCTCGGTCGAGATTCGAATTCGTACGTGTTAATTCGCTTTGTTGCTCGTAGACCGCGGGTGTTTGTTCGTTTATATGAATGTTAACGTTTCGAAGTAAGCGTCGGAGGAAAATCTGTAAATTGCATCGAGAAACTGTAACTGTTGTTTTGTGTAAACGATCGCGTAATCCGACCGTTTTTGTTTCCGCTTTCTAGAGAATAAGGATCGTCGGGGGATTAGCACGAATTCGCGAGGTTGCGGAGGAGTTTTTTTTTTTTTAGAACAGTCGCGATCGTCCGTGTCGTGGCGAGTGAACCGAGGCGCCGGCGAACGCGTCGAGAACCCAGAATCGATCAACTGTATAAATATGTAATGTACCCGATCAACCGTGATTTGTACATAGGCAAAATCGCGATAATCGATTGCTGGACGAAGCGTCTCAGGCGTCGATAGCGCTCGGAGCTGTGAATGTCTCGAACGAAAACGCGCGAATTACGAAAAGCTCGATTATTCTTTGAACAGTCCCCCTGAATACGACGTTAAGAAACGCGGCCGATCAATGGCCACACCTGGTTGTGATGAACGCTCGCTCCTATCGATCGTAGGCCAACGGTGCTCCGATTTTCACCCATAGACCAACATATTTCCGTAAAACACGATGGACACATTGAAAATCAAAACGTTAGCACCTTGTCGCAGCAGATTAAGTCGTAGAAATTCTGTGGATGTTTATCGTTCGTTCGATTTGCGATGTATAAATTAAACTTGGTTTCGTTCAGCTCCTTCGAAATCTATACAAAGGAACTGCCGCCGAGTTGGATCAAAAGTAGCGTGTGGAAAAAAAATAAAATTAAAAATTTGTATTTTCATTTTTTTTACTATTCAAACTGTCGATTCAAACGATCTTCTACTCTCGATACTTGATCAGAAAATAATGTAAATTTCTATGAAAATTCTCGATCTATTCGCAAGAGAACTTGTACCTGCACGCAAGTGTTTTCAATCGATCCGACGTTAACAAGTTTTGTGCAACGAAAGTTGCTTCTGCTTTGTTCTTTTCAGTTCGTTTAATAAATATATATTAACGATATTCCATTAAATAGACATAGACCAATGAACGAACAAAAAAAGTGGTTTCATCGATTTCAGTGATCTTGTTGACGCTCGTACGCTCGTACGCTCATACGCTTTTCAAAAATAGTGGCACGAAATATCTTAGAATAATACGCCCTCCTTCCATTGTTTACGCTTCGAATCGACTTACATTGTGCCTCGTAAGTAGACTGCGGATTTCAACGGTAGAGATTAAAACTTTGAATATTAAAAGTGTCGAAGAGTATCGAGACGCTACTTTCGTCCTGCTAACAGTATCAAAGGAATGACATTATTGTAATTAACGAAGAAAACGTTTATTTTTCATAAAGATCCGTAGTCTACTCGTAAGTTCGGATTCGAAAGAAACGGGCCTCGCGCCACGCGCAGAATGGGAATAAACATTCGATGGCAGCTAATAGAGATGAACTTGCGTCGTGCGAAAATGGACGGAAATGTGAGGCTGGTTTATGGCATCGGTTCACAAAATGGCCGGCAATTATGCGGACAGCGCGAGAAGTATCGCGCGAACCTTGCCAAGATCGATCGAGCGTACCGTACAGTTCGTGTCCTAGCGTCGTTTCCACGTTTTCGCACGCGTAAACCCGTGAACGATTGGTTCGCTCGCAGAAAAAGACGATCGTTTGGCACGACTCGAGACTTCCCGTTCCATCGGCGCGACGGCGCGCCTCTCCTCGACTTGTCGCGTCTTCTTTCACCCTTCTTTTTTATACTAATCGAGCCGTGCCCGGCGAGAAGATCGTAGGTGTAATCACGTGGGTTTGGTTCTGTTCACGGTTGTTCCCCGAAAAAGGGGACGAGGCGGGCGTAACTTTTCGATCGAGAAAGCTATTCGAAGCGCGAGAGCTTTCAGCGAACAGCACCGAACTCTGTCAATTATCAACCCGCGTTAACGGTTCAACTTTGTTCGCAGACATTTACGGAAAAGAGACGAGCAACGCGTAACCGTAATAGAAAAATCGATTTAGAGTTTAGAGGAAGGAAAGATGCGACGACGCATCATTTTGTGTAATTCGGAAATCGAAGAATTATCGGGAAGTTTAGAAATATCGTATTATGCGAAACGTTGACGAATTTGTGTACCAAATTATATGTGTTCTCGTTGTTAGGACTTGGTCCGGTCCAATGTTCTCTTTTTATTACGTATATTCGGTCCTGTGCAAGATTACATCTTAATCCGCGCGACGGATACGGTGCAGTTTCATTGTGAAATTAAGCGCGAACGCGAAGTTCGTCAGCGTTGGGAAAAAGGCTGTAGACGAACGGTGCCAGTTCGCAATTATTGATCGAACAGAAAAACGAGATGTCGAATCTAGAAATAAGTATCAATTGTAATTGGATGTTAAGGAGCGGCGGGTGACTATAGGCAGAAAGTTGCCTAAAAATAGTATGGAAATTCTATTCTTTGTATCCCGAAGAATTGATTCTTTTTACGATTGTTCATAAAAACCGGACGAAAGAAATCAACGCAATTTAATCGATAATAAATCGAAACCGTCTATCTTTGCCTGTGTCTAACCGAGTAGGAGGAAGAAGCGCGTAGTTTTATACTGTTGCGAACGCTATTAAGAATTCAGAAACGCGAGGCATTTGGTAAAAGGTTTGCCAGTGAACAGCTCCAAACTCCATATTGTCTAGCGTGTTAGGAGAGTCCCAGGAATGTTTCTTAAGCTTTACGGAAAAATGATATATCGATTGAGCAATCGAACGACTAAACCACCCACTTACGAATTCGAGTAGTCGAGTCAATTTCAGTTGGTTACCTATTATTATTTATATTCGATCGAAATCGCTTGCCACATTGAAAACTGCGAGTCGTCGCGTTGCGTTTTTAAATGAAAATTATCTAGTTGTATTCTGTGAGATTTTTACATACTTTGATACGATCGATCTTTATAAAAGCTTCTATTTCGAATTTTTGTTAGACAAAAGTGTAATCTTTTACGCAGGCTTTGGAATATTAAAAAATCAAGCGAATATTAAACTCGAAGAGTTTAGAGTTTTGAAGCTGTGAAAAGGATTTTCCTAACGCTCTGTTCTCGCTAGACTGCGGATCTCGATGCGAATTCCCATTTTTATAGATTATTTTAGATATTCCATGGAGGAAGATTTCTTTTGACTACGATTCTTAAGAACAAAGTAGAAACATTGGTGATATATGTATCTACGAGCCTTCGTACGACGCGAACGCGTAAAGATCCGCAGTGTAGTCTCACAGTGTGCGTTCCGTGTGCGTTCCGTGTGCGTGTGTCCCTCTTCGTCCCGTGTGCTTGTATCTCGACTTACGTGTTCGTGTACGTGCGTAATTTCGTCTGCTCAGACTATGGACACTTTCGGTGGAGGAGAGGAGAGAGCGAGAGAAAGGAAAGAGAGATTGCTCTCGGACTTGCGTAAAAACCGAGCGAAACCGTACCGATCGAATTTTGTAACTCGTGGCACCGAGAGAACTCGCTGTCCCTGGTCCAACAATAATTGAAAAATGTGCAATACATTCTTTTGTATGAGCCTTCGTTCGCAATGATACAAATTCTAAAATAGCGTCTACGATATCGGTAGCTTTAAGTGTTTTGTATCTACTTTCAGAAGAAAAAAAAAAGAAATAATTATCCGATTAAGTAAACATCTCACTCGTATTTATTGCAATCATCCATCAAAACGGAGAAAGAAAGCTTCGGAACGCGCGGCGCCAGTCGGAAACTAGTATACGATTTCATAGGAATCTAAAAGTTCAGACAAATTAATATTTGAATAATCTCTACCAAATTATACAATCTATTATTCTCTAGATTACACGGATATAGGAACGTTTGCATAGCAAATATGTGATTTTTCAAACACATATACTTATTTCCGAGTCGCTTCGCGCAACGCCTCGTCAAAAATAAAAGTTACTTTACGTCTTATAAACATACGGAGCCAAGTTAACAAAGTCCCTCCGAGGCCAGAAGTAGCGCGGCAGCCATCGCTCGAATCTTCAGCCCCGACTTTCAGAGAATAACGAAGACTCATACAAGAAAATTCGATATTCGCCAGAAATAAGATCGAACACCGTTACCAAAAACCGCATCGAGAAACGAGAAATCTTGTCTCCCTCGATATCCTAGCTCTTTGACTTGAGTCCTCGAGTTCTCTTGAGCGCGAATCGACCCGTTCGCTGTCCTGTCGAGCGTTCTTCGTTCGAGAACACGAACTTTTCGATTTTCTTAGTTGATCACAGAGAGACACAGTCCCAGCAAAATAACAACCAGATTTTGATCGACTACTCTCTAACGAAAGTGATTTTTCAAAAGCAATTCTCGAACTACCGATGAACCGATCCAGCGTTACCGAAAAATAACACAACCCCCCCGCTCCTACCGACGCATTCGATTCCATCGTTCCCAGCTGTATTTTCCATTCCTCGTCGCTTCCTGTTGTGTCGTCATTAATTTCTCCCTCTCCTCCAGTTACTTTCGCGTAACGAACAAAAAAAAAATTATCGTAAACACGATGTGTTCGAGTAAAAATGCAAAAAACGATGAATTAAAACAAAAAAAACGTGATAAGAAATGGTGTGTATATATATATATATATATATAATATGTATATATATACACGCATACAACAAAAAATATATATTATACCGACACGTGTTTTTCTATGTATCATTTGTTTTCTTAGGGTACGCTACTACCGCTACTATTAATTACTATTATCATTAACTATTAGCTATTAACTACTACCAACTATTACTACTACCGATTACTACCGCTGCTGCTACCGCTAAACGAATTGGTCGCTCAACGATCTGCTCGGGGAACGAAACGAAAGGGTCTCGGTCGACCCGGGAACCGGAAGCGGCGCTTTTCACCGTGTGCCCTCCACATCTTTAACGCGTTTTTCTTTCCTGTATTTATTTGCGTTTTTTCGTTTTTGACTTTTGATTTTTCATTTATAAAAAACGCACACAGACATACCGTAATCGATGAAAAGTCGATCCGTCGCGCCGTCTCGCGCGCCGCCTCCGTATCCCTAGATCGGGCATGGGCAATAATACATCTTTGCTGATACACAGGACAGTTTCGGTTCTTTCTATCTCTCCTTTCTTTTCGTTTGAACGGACCTCCGAATGCCGAGTGGATGGCTTCGAGGAGACGTTCTCGTACTACGATCATTTTACTTTCTACCGTTAGCATTATTCTATTTTAGCCTTACAATTTTGTTCGTACAGAACATTTCTCTTCGTACTTGTGTACCTATCGTATACGCTATAGACTCTCTTTTGTTCGTTCGCGATTTTCATTGTATTTTAACTATACTAATATCGAGCAACTGTATCGAAGAGACCGGTTTGTATATGTACATAACATGCGATTAACTATGATCGATTAAGATGGAGAACAAGAAGAAGGAGCGACCGAATAACGATTAAGTAAATGATGGATTATTATACAATATAATAATAAGCGATAAAGCGAGCGCTCGAGAGAGAGAGAGAGGTCTTCTCTGCGTTCGCGGATGTTTGCGTGTGCGCGTCGAAATCACCGAACGAACGAAAGAAAGAAAGAAAGAAAGAAAGAAAGAAAGAAAGAAAGAAAAAGCCAGGCGATTTAGCTGAGAATAAACGCGAGAACAAACGCAGACTAACAGTGCGAAGACCTGCTTCCGTGTACCATAAAAGAAAAATCGTTTCGGGCGGCGTCGAACTGTTTCCCTTTCATTGTTCGTCGCGATTCGTCGAGCTTCGACAACGGTACAGTTGTATTCGCTTCTGGGAAACAAATACTTGCTATAGAGAATGCATCGAGCTGGCGAAACTGGAATTAGAAACATTCGTGTCTCGCGCAGTGATTGTAAAAAGGAAAAAGGAAAAGGAAATCGAGAGGAAAAGCGATCGAGTGTGCGTGGGTGTGCGCGAAGCGTGTCGAGGAACCGCGGAGGGAAACGCGATATTCGTGGTTTCCGTTTCCAAACCTCCTTTTGTCGATCAGCCAGTTTCGAGTTTCCTCTTACAGATATTCACGGTTTTCCTTTCTTTGTAGGTTGATGAAAAGCACGAGCGGCTGACCGTCGACTCGATCGACGCGCCCCTAGCTATCCGTGGATCTCGATCGCATCCGTAAGTGATCTACTTTCCTTTTCCGTTTCCGACAGGGGTTCGCGGAGGACCTGCACCCGAGGGAGGCTCGATCTATTCCCCGGACCTTGCCTTTTCTTTTCACGCTGCTCTTCGCTGCTGATTCTTTCGGACAACGCGCGCAGCCGAGCGCGAAAGGTTGCCTACTTCGGAGGCGCGCGGCACTCGCAAAACAATTTCAGAACTCGTCAACTGTTCCTGAAAATTTCAGAACCCGCCAACAGTTCCTGAGAAGATTACAAAAGATTTAGCGAGCTCCGCGTGCTCTCGAACAAAGCGTAACTAAATCTGTTATGTCCCTTATTTCGAAGTTGTCCAGTAGCCACGCCGGAGGGTAGGAGAGGAGATTTCATTTTCACCCCAAGACCACGAGTCTTGCGTTCGGATCGTTCGGGTACCTACCAGACCTCTCCTCGAGGTCCGTCGACCCTAAGGGCTGTATAGCACACCCTGGTATAGTTGTTTTTTCAAAGCTACAGGCTGTATTGGTCTAACCTCCCCGAATCCGAGAACTTTTTGACAGCGTCGAGACCTGATCGTTACGAATAATGCCCTTAGGATGAACACACTCGGTCGCTTGGCTATAGCTATACTCGCAGACGGTTTGCCAAACCGCCGAAGAGTTCCCCGAAGAGCAGCGACCGACGCCCCTCCGATAGGACTCGACTAGGCCGGTTTGCTGAATCGCCGATTCCCGTCAGAGAAATACAAGTTTCTTCTTCGAAAGGGCACGAGCGTTCCCCGGCGTTCTCCGCCGTACTCCGCCGTACGCTCGCAGAGTCTAGTTGAATAATGAAAAAATAAGAAACGAATCATTTTTTAAATTAAACGAGATAAAAGAACAACTGCGTTTTTCAACCCCGTCGTTTCCCGAATCTCGGTTTCCCTTTTCCTCCGACGAAATCTAATCATTTAATAAGTTTAATATCATTTTATTTTTCATATTCCCCCTATACACGGCAAAGCAAATATTTCGAATAAAATATTTGTTCGTTAATTTATATAATCGTGTTTATAAGGCGAGATTCGTTTAGTATGTTGTAAATGAGATTCGTCGATCATCGACCGATGCTCGACGTCGCCAAAAATCCACCGTCGACCGGTAACATGGTTCCGTTGATCATGGAGCTTCGATCGCTCAAGAGAAAGACGATTGCGTCCACGACTTCGTCCACCTCTGCAAACACGGTAATACGAAAAATTAGAATTGTCGCCGAAATCGTTCTATAAAATATCGTCGTAGAGATCGATCCATATGTATTATGTACCGGCAAATCGGCCCAACGGTATCCTATTTAGCATTGTTTTCGCCTTCTCCGGATTGCTCCAACCCAGTTTTCCCATTTCAGTCATCACCACCGTAGGGTTCACGGAGTTCACTCGAATCTTGTGTGGACCAAACTCGAGAGCCATCACTCTGAAAAAGGTAGATATCGGAAGTAAAATGGTAAAACGCATCGATCGCACGAATTATATATTCTTTCGTTATCGATGGTCTAACGTTAAAGTATAGCTCGGGAACGTTGATGTAACAGGCAATTTTCAATATCTATGCCGGTAGATAATGTGTCAAGATATTAATTGAACAATTAGTTTCCATACTTGGACAGCATGTCCACCGCGGCCTTGGTAGCGCAATAGATAGAATGATCGGTCAAAGCGGTCTGGCTAGCCTGCGAAGATACGTTGACGATGCTGCCGCCGACCGTCCTCTTGATCATGTCCGCGGCGACAGTCTGAGTGACGTTCACGATCGATTTCACGTTTGCGTCGACGCTCAAGTCGAAGTATTCCTTCGTGACTTGCATGAACGGTTGGAGAACGGCGATGGCGGCATTGTTTACCAGCAAATCGATAGGCAGAACGCTTTCGATAGCTGTCCTGGTCGCTTTCCAATCCAGAAGGTCTACGCAAACGGTTCGGATGCTGGGATCCGCGGCAACGAGTTTATCCAGGTTTGCCTGCGTCTTGGATAGGGCGATTACCTGACCTTTGTACTTGGACAGGCGCAGCGCCACGTCCCTGCCGATACCTAGAATTTATCAATACGTTAATTCGGGAGGATCGATTAAATCGTTCTTTCTAGCAGATAATACACGTTGACATTCTCGTATAAAATTGTTGATAACGTTGATTTGGAAAATGATCGTTTGGAAAAATAAAAAAAAAAGAGCCAAACATCACTCGGTGTTCCCAGGCGGTCACCCATCCAAGTACTAACCTCCCTCAACGCTGTTTAACTTTGGTGATCGGACGAGAACCATTTCATTCATTCAAAAACTCTTTATTCACATAACAGTAATGTTTTATAAAAATATAGATAACAACTGGCTTGTGCTATATTTTATAATTTAACGCTTGCAGTCTTTCGTAGTCCCTATCTCTAATGATTAACCTACTTGCTATAGTATTTACATGCCTTATTTATATTATAGTGGTATAATATATATCTATCAGACTTATTCATACTCTTCGGTTATACATTGTTACGGTTGCGATTTTATTCCATATTATGTAGTTTTATGTAGGAAAAATGGGATAAAAACCTACTTATTTCACGCTCAGGACTTACCTATCTGATCCTGTTTGTTTCTTACTGGTGCTATAACATATATATATATATATCTCACACTTTAATATATCTATATCACATTTCTATGTTTCAGTATTTTCTAGCCTTAACTTATGGAAAGGAAACTTGTGCTTTAGTTTTTGGTGTGGTATTGCACTAGTATAATCCTGTAATATATTAAATAGTAAAGGGTTATTCTTTAGTTGCGTATCATAGAATGTTTACGATAATGATTTATATAATCTTCTAAGTATTCTACTTTGGCCTCTAGATGTAAGTCTCTTATTCTGGTATACCTATCCTTGTTTGTGATCAATCTTAAGCATTTATTCTGAAAACGTTGTAACTTTAATAAGTTTGATTTCGCTGTAGTTCTCCGTATAGGTGCAGCGTACGTTATAATTGGCCTTACGATTACTTTGTATATTAGTCTTTTGTTTCTAATACCGAGTTTCGAGTTTCTTACCATGAGCGAGTATAGATTTTTCATAGTTGCATAGGTTTTCATCATTATTTTCCACTTATTAAAGTAATTTTCTAATTGTGCGACGTGAATTTGAATTTGTCTAGCTGCGACCGTTGCATGGAATGACTGTGCATATATAGCTGTGTCGTCGGCGTATAAGACTATTTTTGTTTTCGAAAATGTTGGTACGTCGTTGATAAAGATATTGAAAAGTACGGGGCCTAAGTTTGAGCCTTGGGGTACGCCTGCTGTGATTATGTTTTCGTTGGTTTTGACGTTATTTATTTTGACTTTGAATTTTCTGTTTGTAACGTATGAATGTATTAGTTTTATCAGTGCGGTCGGGTATTTGTAACCGATGAGTTTAAGTATTAATCCGTCGATCCAAACCTTGTCGAAGGCTTTCTCGATGTCTAGCGATAACATTGTTGTATTTTTATTCTTATCGAAACCTGTAACTATATCATTTGTTATTCTAAATATTTGCTGCGTTGTATTGTGTTTTTGCCTAAAGCCAAACTGTTCGTTACGTATTATATGTGCTTGCTTTTCATGTTTTTGTAGCCTCAGTAAGATTATCTTTTCAGTTACTTTAGCCATGGTAGACAGTAAGCTTATGGGTCTATAACTAACTGGTTTTGTTTCTGGTTTTCCTGGTTTTAATATTGGGATTACTACTGCTAACTGTTGTGGGAAATGACTTAATTTAAATATAGCTTTAACGAGATACGTTAATTGAACTTTGGCTTTCCTGCTGAGATTTTTTAGTACTATATTCTGTATTTCGTCCGAACCTGGTGCTTTCGTTGCAGGTAATTTGTTTATTACTTAGGCTACTTCTGCTGGTGACGCGATGAAATTTTTCCAGTCTTCTGCTCTATCTTCATTTTGCCAGAGGCAGTCCGTTACGTCTTCTATAATCTGCTCTTGTTTCAATGTGTTATTTGTCAGTTGGATAGAGCGAGCTTTCTTGAATTATGCTGCCGGTAAATTTGCTTTTTCTTTGTCCGTTATTGCTGTTGCGCCGTTATCTTGTAACGTAGGTATCATTTTATAATTTTTCTTCGGTAGTTTGGTCATTCTTCGCAACTAGTTATCCTTTGGGTTTTGGGTTTTTAGCTTATTTTCCCATGTTTTATTTCTGTGTTTTGTTATCATATCTTTTACCAATCGTGTCATGTTATTGAACTGGAGTTTTGGATGTGGTTGTTTCGTGTTCTGCCATATTTTCCGGATCTTGTTTCTTCTTTTGATTAAGTTTAAGATATCGGTAGGTAGTTCATCTTTAATCATTTCAATATTCTTCTTCTTGATAGTTTTATTCATAGCGAACTTTATGCTATCCGTAATACTCTTAACAGCTTTCTCTAGTTCGATGTTCGTGTTAATTTTGTTATTAACTTTTTAAATTTTGATCCAAGACTTTCCTGAATTTTTGCCAATCCGTGTTTTTGTATGTAAACATTAGTTTTGGAGGAAGTTTCGTAATTGCTTTACCTATTGTAAGCATGATTGGACAAGAACCAGTTCTCTGCAGCCTGATATGGCCGTTGGCGACTAGACTGGTTTCATACCGAAGTGAAGTGATACGCAAATTTCATAAAATACATAATTAAAAATTGAAAAAAGTTTGTTAACAAATTCTATACAAATAGGTTTATTTAAAATGCGTCTTCCCAACATTTATCGCTTCGCCTTCGTATTCGTTCATTGAACTCATTGACAACGATATATTAATGTAATCGTTACGAGAATTATTAATATGGTAAATCAAGATGGATTAAGATCGATTACCATTGCTAATCGTTTCTGTTTCACATGATGAAACGTTTGGTTTCCATTCGCATTTGTAAATGGACATAACATACATATGTAAGTACTACTGCCACCTACGGCATTTATATACTAATCGCCGGTTTCTACGCGAAAGAATCATTAGATCTGATTGGTTCGTTCCAAACCAAGTTCGCCCAATTGGCGATAACCTTTCTTATCAAACCGTACAGAAAGAAATCATCGTGTTATTAGCGATATTTGAAGCCGGAATGGAATCAGATAGAATATATGTATATACAGGGTGAGTCCGAAGAAACAGAACACCTAAATATCTCCGTTACTTTTCGTTGTACAAAAAAACTTCTTAGGACAAAGTTACGCTGTTTGAAGGGCCACATGTAACGGTGTAAGGGAAAAAGTTTTCAAGGTCATTTTTTTTTATGAGATTTTCGAACATTTTGCGTAACAGAAATAAAGCAAATGAATCTTACACGTTGAATTTTATTTATTCCATTTTTCTGGGTTGAAGGTCATTTGTAGGTCATATTGTGTTACATGGATGAATTCGTTATTTTGTCAGCTACAACGTTACGTTAACGAATATATATCGTTCCATTTAAAAGAAACATCGATGACCTTGAAATCTCATAAAAAAATGACCTTGAAAACTTTTTCCCTTAAACCGTTACATGTGGCCCTTCAAACAGTGTAACTTTGTCCTAAGAAGTTTTTTTGTACAACGAAAAGTAACAGAGATATTTCGGTGTTCTGTTTCTTCGGACTCGCCCTGTATACAGGGTGTCCCACATAAATGGGAACACCAAAATATCTTTCGTATTTACAGTCCTATCAGAAAACATCAGAGGACAAAGTGACACTATTGCAGGGGGCAAATATAATGGTAAAGAAAAAAATTTTTTATGTTGTGTTTTTTAATGAAATTTCAAGGTCACCGATGTTTTTTTTAAATGGAATAGTATATTTTTTTTACGTTAGCATGATAGACAATAAAAAACTGAATTTAGTGGATACCACCTTTTTGACCTCGAAATGACCTTGAGCAAGAACAATCATGTTGGAGCGGATAAAATGTGGAAGTTTAAAACTTACGTGTT